>KV429113.1:0-126083 GCA_001632345.1 Daedalea quercina L-15889
TTCTACGCCTCTCTGAGTCTTCCCTCTCAGTAGCTGTGAGATCTGTTGTAAGTCCTCTATTCTATTGGAGTATTTGTTTGCTCCTTTTTGTAGCTTTGCCTTCAGCTGCGCCACACCACTCCTTGTTCAACATCCAGCACTGTAGAGTGGCCAACCATATATCCAGGTCATGTTGGCGTTGAATTCGGACGATGGGGACGAAGACGTGGAGGTGTGATGCACGGGATGGGTAGACGCGGAGGGCAGCTCGCATGAGTTCGTGTTAAGTACTTGGCCACTCAGCGACGCCGCGTCTTAGCACGATTCGTTTGCTTGTTGCGGTTGATAAATGCAGATTTCATCATCATCATCATCATGGCCACTCAGCGAACCAGCCCTTGAAGCTGTGGCTCCGCGGAAGATGCCGAGGCTTGCGGCCACGGCTCAAGCGCTCAAGCGCTCACGGTCCATATGTATCGAGAATTATTACTTACTTACATGTACTTAAGTGTATATGTAATCAGATTCGAGCTTCGATGTGGCCGATCATGCAGCCAATCAGCACGTGCGCTATGCTACGCGATCACGCGCAGTGTGGCCACTGGGCCCTGGCCGTGGCACGGTCATTTAAACACGGTTGAGCCACGATCTATGGTCTGCGAGATATAAAAGCCTCCAGCTTGTGATCCTTGACTGTGGCAACTTTTCCCATCCCAGAATCAGGCTTCTCCTATGGCTGCCGTCACTTCGCATGCTCTAGGCGTCACTCAGGCCTTCGCGGGCGATTCTCGACAGTTCGGTGGCCGGACACTCGAGTGGCCTTGGTATGGCTTTTGGGCGAAGTCTTTTCATGGTGCCGTCGATATTGAAACAGTAATTGCTGGACCACAATCTGAGATCACCAAGGAACAGCTTACAAACGATGGCAAAATCAAGCGGAAGAAGAAGATTCCAGACTTCGTTTTACAGTACGTTGTCGGAAGATATCAACACCACGACATCAACTCGATTCTACAAATGACAAATCACGAAGAACTGCGGAACTTCTATATGGGTCGCTATGTCATTACCGACTCTGCGCTCTTAGCTATTTGCGAAATCAAGGCATACCCAGACCCATGGCACATGAAGGCGGGCCCAACCTTCCGAAGCGATCTGGCGAAGCAGTCGGCACATACACAGTTGGAAGCACAAACGGGCGCCTGAGACCAAGCTACGCTGTACCTATCTTCCCACAAGGACATTGGCGGAGTCGTGGCGATTGCGATCTTTGGAGTGTGCTACTCGTGGAGAAACGTCCTTCGGGATGCTATAACTGACGTCTCAAGCAACAATGACCCGTCATGGAAGCCTTCTGATCAACCATCTACGGATCACGACGACGGGTGTGTTGCACTACATTTTACCCGATTCTGTTCCACTTGTACGGCTGTTTGCAGCACTAACACGGTTGCAGCCGCTGCGCTGCACGCAATGTCTGTAGCAGGTCCATCGTGAGTACTCTCTGCGACCGTTGATTGCCATCCACTTGACTGCGGTTTTACAGGGACGCACGGCCCAAACGCCAACCGAAGCCAGTGTAAGCAGATATCGCTACACACAGGATCTATGCTGACTCTTCGGCAGTGAACGTTACCAGCAGTACCAGAAACACAAGCAGCTATATTTTACAAGTTCCGAAGAAGATAGCTCTCACCCGTAAGTTGTGTGGTTTCAGTCAGATTATGTCTCTGTACTGATGATAATCAGTGCTGACCGAAAGGCCAAACAAAAGGACAAAGCGGGCACCAAAATCAACGACGCAGCTAAGACGAAAGCGATGCAGGGTAATGTCAAGAAGAAGGGAAAGAAGAAAGGGAAAGCTAAGAGTGCGGAGAAGCCCAAGCCATTGCAGAAAGCCGAGACGGTGAGTGAATCTGAGCCAGCGGCATTGTTGCCAATTTTGTTGGAACTACCACCACCACCTCCTGTCGAGTGGGTATTATTCGCTGTCAAGGGTCCCTGTTGCTTACCAGGTGTTGCCACAGGTTGCGCACCCAGACGCCAGCAGCACACACTCCGGGCGCGGCGACGTTGACCGCTGGTGCTGGCTCAGCTGCTGCGGAATCTAGTTCGGCATCTGGTAGTGCGTCCACCAGCAACGAACAGCAGCCTAAGAGCGAGGACGGGGACGAACAGCGGCGTGAAGGAATTGAGCATGTTCCTGACGATGAGTATGTCTTCACATTCTTTATAAAACTGGACTCTAATTACGAGTCGTCTATAGGCAAGACTGGTCAGCTTGGTATCCATGGGATTCCATTGATGGCAGAAGGGAACGTGTCAGGATGTTCAACGCCGTTCAGCGGTAGAACCCCAACCGTCCCTTTCTCAACCAGGCTTGATGAACTCCGCATACATGAGACCATATCACAACAACGGTGACCCGGAAGTAACTTCAATTCGTCTACCCACATAGTAGTCTGTTTCTTCCGAACTGTTATTGTTAGTAGCCTGTCACAATCCGAATTCTGCTTCTTATCTGTAGTCGATCTAGTACTAAAGTAGGCCCTTGTTTGTACTCTTGTTACACGGATGCCTATTTGGGCACAGTGTATCATTTCACAGACTACAGTACAGACCAGGTAATTTTAATCATATCGAGAAGCTTGCGTATCAATTTTATAAAAGTGATGTATAACAGCATTAATATTCGGAGGGAGACGAACATCGCGATATCAATCCGCGTTCTCTAGTCATCGGTAGGCTTGTCCATGCATACTTCGAAGTGTCGCATTGACAGGAGTCGATCTACGAATTGCTCATAGGTGTCCCGTACAAGGCCTTGCTAACCGAGTCGAGTCCGAGTGTTCCCGGTGAAGTGATCGTGCACCATGACCTCCACAAAATCTGAACATACTGTAACACTGGCAATGTACCCCGGAGAGGTTGGCAGGACAGTACTTGTCCTGTGTCGTCGAGTGACGTGCCTCAAGGAAGAAGGGTCAGTGATCATGGCACATGTCAGAGTCATTGGTACCTATTGGCATAGGTCTAAACCACGAGCTCAGGGGAAGTTCTCGTCGAATATGACCTCCGCCGCGTCATGGCTAGTACTCTGGCTCTGTCCACTTCAAAAAGGCCTTCTTTAGGAGCTGCCTACGGGAGACTAATGAGCTTCAGCTTCACTGGTGGCATGTGCATGTGATCACTGATAATTACATTTTTACTGGGCCTCGCGATCGATCCCAGTCTCGTTACATGGACGCGCATCTGTGTACATGGTATTATGCAGTCAATAGCGCGGGATAGATGGAGTTACTCAGTTCCGGAAGTTTACATGTCGGTTTTGTCCAGGAGGATGGCGTAAAAAGCACAGCGGCGAAAGCAAGAGCAATTCACACTTCACATCGCCCGAAGTCGGGGTCTCGGTTCGGCAATGGTACAGTGCGTACCTGATCCATCAAAACAATCAGCAACAAGCAGCAAAGTATGAGATACGAACTCACCAAAGTCCGTCGCAAGCGACTTGGAGGACACGGGTGTCGCGCACTCCTCCGGAGCAACATTGAGTGGGTGGACTCTACCATCGGTTACTGTAGCATCGTCGCGATCAGTGTCCTCGTCGTGACCTTCATTGCTGTCCTCGCCGCTACCCTCGTCACTTCCCTCGTCGACGTCGTCCTCATCGCCCTCGTCAATATCATCACTGTCGCCGTCCGTCTCCTCGTCCTCGGAATCATCATCGCTGGTTAAGCGATCTTCAGGGTTCATATCCGTCTCTTCCCAAAGCTCGCCGAGCCAGGGTACCCACGACCCGTCGCAATAGCGGTACCAGCCTTGATCCCTGAGTGGCATGCAACGCGCGAGTCGGCGGGCCTGCTTCTCAGACATCATCTCGTCGATGAAGACCTTCTGCGGGGGATGCGCTCGCTCCCGGTAGTCGACGTACGCAGCGAATACTAGGTTTGTATCTTCGCCCACCCAGCAGCAGAGTGCCCGAGGGCTCCCAGCATTGCGGCCGACCCACAACTGGGCTGCTTCGATGTAGTCGTAGTCGTCGGCGTCAGGACGCTTGACGAGGTTGTGCTTCTTGGCGATTTTGATTGCATCCCTGTGATAGAGGGGCCAGCCGTAGACCCAGGTCATGATGATGTAGCAATGTCAGTACAAAGCGGCGCCAGGTTATACAGAAGGAAACTGTTCAACTTCGGGTTGACAGCACGGAACCGCGATGATTGTGAGAGTATAACGCTTATGTAAACATGTGATCGCGACGCGATCGATTGGCCAATGACAATTTGACATGGTACTTATTTGTTTTGAATCAGTAAGTAATGACAACTGTCCCTAGACCGCTAGCGGGGTACCTAGAGACGACGCTGTCGACTGCTAGGCCCAGCGTCGAGCATTTGCTCGGTGCAACGCTCCACCAAAAAAAAAGTAATGACAACTGGAGCTGCACTAAGGACGAACAGCCCAGAGTGACAATTGCATTAAGGACGAACAGAGAGTGCGTAGTGAGGTATATTTTTCAACAATGTGATGCAAGGGCCATAGATTCGACCGAACACGGACTACGGGGATGGATAGAGTGCAGACATCATGGATTCAGAGGAGCAAATTCCACACAGCGCGGCATCTGGTCCATGGTCTCATCCGGTCTTCGCCCGAAGTGATACTGAGGTACGTAGCAAAACTCCTGCAGACGAGGTATGAGTACGCATAAAACGGGGTGAACAAATGTGGATGCCTACATTGACTGCGCACCCAGGCGCACAGCCCATCCACACTGGCCACTCCAGCCACTCCAGCAATGTATCGACCTCACTCCTCCATTTCGCGATTACCTGAGTTGCGACGTCTGTGCTCTTCTCCTCGATATCGAACGCCTCGCGCCACGCGCCGGTGAGCACACGACAAATCTCATGCAGCACTTCATCCAGTGCATTGTGTAAGACGTGCTCCTGTTTTGTGAACCGCTCGACAGGGAAATGGGTCGTGAAGCTCGCCCGGCAGCCCCATGCGGTCTTGGCGAACCACGCCGGCTTGCCGATATTGCTGCGTGGCATGTACGGAATCAGCGACGTGATGAGCTGCTCGCGGACTGCCGCCGCCCGCGCAGATGCGTTCTGCATCGGTCGATGCAGCAGGTATCGCAAATACGGCAGCCTCTCCGAAAACCGATCCTGCACCGTCTGCGCAATGCCATGCCAGTCTACACCGCTCCGCTCGTAGGGCCCACGCGCGAAGATGTCCTCAACGTCCGCCCGTGCCTGCGCAACGTCCGAGCGGGAGATGTTCTGCAGGCGGTACTGATCGCGTCCAAGGCCACGGCGCGCCTCGACGAGCGACGTGAACGCGGGGTCAAAGAAGGTTAGCATTCCCGCCGGGTCGGTGCGTACACGGAGGTCACCAGGGAAGGAACCATGCCAGCTCCCAGCGTGCGCCACCGCGATGTCCGAGATGCCGGGAAGGCTGCCTATCCAGCCCTCTGGGGGATTGCTAGGACCTCCCCATGGACCGCCTGGTCCTCCCGGTCCTCTTGGCCCCCCGGCGCCGCCTAGTCCATCGGGAGGACCTTGCATGCGACCGTGCTTTCCATCTGGAGGCAGCTCTGACTCCACGCTCCCGCTGGGTCCTCGGGGACGACCAGGGTTGATAATGTTCAGTGCGGAAACTAGCTCGAGACCTTGTGTGAAGTCGCAGTACATAATCTCACTGTATTCGAGTCAGCCCTGCCTCCACCGAGGAATGCGAGGCGTACGCACAAGTCCGCCTCCATCCTCACGAAACCGTCGACACCGAATTCCTTGCCCCATTCGCAGGCGTCGGCGAGGCGCGCTCGTTCGCTCCTGCCGCCGCCATGCTCCTTCCCTGGTTCGCCCCAGATGAGCACATCCTGCGTGTCGTCAGCACCTACAGCCTTGTTCGCACTGCACCCGTCAAAGTACACGAGCTTGAGATCGCGCGTAGTCGCGAAGGTGAAGAGAGTGGCATTGTCACCTCGTGCGAAAAACTGGGAATGCTCCGGGTCGAACGCGATCCAGTCGGCGTCAGGGAAGGCGTCACTACCACGGCCATGGTAAAGAAGCGTTCCAGGCCGGATGGTTGCACGAACGATGGAGTGACCTAGAGAACATTCCTGAGCGTTGTGTCTGGGTGCTCTGTAAAACAAATACAGACCATTGGGGTACCTCGAGTTCGGTCGCATCTGCATCAGGGAGGCCAGAGATTGGAACACAAGGTTCCCGGTTGCATCCTCGCTCAACCGCTCATCCCACGGCAGAGCCTGAAGGTTCCCGGCGCGGAAATCCGAGTTGAGGGGGAGCTGATGAGGGACATACACACTAAGGACGGGACCAAGGGCAAAGAGACGGAAGCTGAGCGCACTCGCCCAGCGCATGTCGAGAAGGATGTGGAGGGAAGGCTGTGGATGTCGTCGGGGCAGGCATGGGCGCTATACTTATCCACTGGGGACGAACTGGATGGATGAACGAACCCACCTTAGAGCGTGCCGAGCTGCGGAAAGTACACGCCAGTATGGATGGCTGAGATCCAAAATCATCGGATCTACGGCATGAGCAGATAAGATAAGACACTCAAGGTAAGTAAGCAGACTTGCACCCCTCATTCCGACACTGAACAAGGTATGCTATCCACCCTTTTGTGCAGTACATCTCCCGCCTGTTTGAGCCGAAGATGCAGGGTAGCTGCAAGACGAATGTTCGAGTACATGCGTTACAAGCATGGCTGCGAATGAGTGAATGAGTGGCACTGATGAGCAAAACAGGCACCCCACGTCACCCTCGCTATATCATAGTATATCATTCCCTTGACATACTCTATTCAACACCCATCACGCCGACATTCGATCCAGATACATTGCGTCACAGTAGCTAGATCGCCCTAACCTCCAATTACCAGCACTGTAACAAAAATGGAAACAAATATCTCAAAGCCGTAACACAAGCAGGCCACGAAAATCGCATACTGGGGACAAGTTAGACGCAACGCGCAAAGAAAGGTAAGAATATATAGCAAGGAGAGTGAAGCCGATACGGAACAAAGGCATACGGAGAAAAACAGAATGTAAGCATCACGGGTTCAGAGGAGCGAATTCCATGCAGCGCGGTGTCTGGTCCATGGTTTCATCCGGGCGGCGCCCGAAGTGATACTGAGGGATGTAACAGAATTCCTACAAGTGACATGTATGAGCATCCGTATAATCGCAGCGAGTAGACGCGAATACTTACGTTGATGGCACACCCAGGCTCGCAGCCCATCCACACGGGCCAATCCAACCACTCGAGCAACGCATCGACCTCAGCCGTCCACTTCACCAACATGTCAGCGGCGATGTCCACGCTCTTCTCCTCGATGTCGAACGCCTCACGCCACGCGCCGGTGAGTACACGGCAGATCTCGTGCAGCACCTCGTCGAGCGCGTTGTGCAAGACATGCTCTTGCTTCGTGAACCTCGAGAAGGGGAAGTGGGCCGTGAAGCTCGCCCGGCAGCCTTGCGCAATCTCAGCGAACCAGGCTTCTTCACCGATACTCCCGCGAGGCATGTATGGGAACAGGGATGTAATAAGTTGCTGACGGACTACCGCCGCCTGCGCGGACGCATTCTGGGTTGGCTGGTTCAGCAGATACCGCAGATAAGGCAGCCTCTGAGAAAAGCGGTCCTGCACCGTCTGCGCGATACCCTGCCAGTCCACGCCGCTCCGCTCGTACGGCCCGCGCGCAAATATCTCGGAGATGTCCTGCTGCGCACGCGCGACGTCCGCGCGGGAGATATTGTGCAGGCGGTACTGATCGCGGCCCAGCCCGCGCCGCGCTTCGACGAGCGACGTGAAAGTGGGGTCGAAGAAGGTCAACATCCCCGCGGGGTCACTGCGCACGCGCAGGTCGCCCGGGAAGGAACCGTGCCAACTACCGGCCTGAAACACTGCACCACGGGCCGGAAGACTGCCTTTCCAGCCCTCCGGAGGATTGCTGGGACTGCCCCAAGGGCCGCCTGACCCTCCTGACCCTCCTGGACCGCCTGGACCCCTTGGGGAGCCCCCTGGTCCAACAAGTTCATCGGAAGGCCCTTGCATGGGACCATGCCCGCCGTTAGGAGGCCGTTCTCCGCCAGTTTTCCCGCCGGGTCCTCCGGAACGGCCGGAGTTGATGATATTCAGCGCCGAAACCAGCTCGAGGCCCTGCGTGAAGTCGCAGTACATGATCTCACTGGTGTCGAGTCAGCCCTGCTTTTTCCGGACAACGCAATGCAAACATACAAGTCCATCTCCATTCTCACGAAGCCATCCACGCCATATTCTTTGCCCCACTCGCACGCGTCGGTCATACGCGCTCGCTCGCCGCTATGCTCGTTCGCGCCGTTGTGCCCTACCTCGCCCCAGATGAGCACATCCTGTGTGTCGACGACACCTTCGGCCTTGTTCGCGCTGCATCCGTCAAAGTACACGAGCTTGAGATCGCGCGTGGTCGCGAAGGTAAAGTGGGTGCCATTGTCGCCTCGCGCAAATCCTTGGGAGTGCTCCGGGTCGAGCGCGATCCAGTCGGCATGAGGGAAGGCATCGCTACTACGGCCATGGTAAAGAAGTGTCCCCGGCGGGATAGTTGCACGGACGATGGAGTGGCCTGAAAATACACTCTCAGTTTCGTGTCTTGAGGGCTTTCGCAAGTTGACTACGCACCATTGGGGTATCTCGAATTCGGTCGCATCTGCATCAGGGAGGCCAGAGATTGGAACACGAGGTTCCCAGTCGCATCCTCACTCAACCGCTCATCCCACGGCCGAGGCTGTGGACCCCCGGCGCGAACGTCCGAGTTGAGAGGGAGCTGATCGGGGACATATGCACCAAGGGCCACACAGAGGGTAAAGAGACGGAAGCTCAGGGCACTCACCCAGTGCATGGCGGGAAGGAGATGGAGGGAAGACAAGAAATGGTGGGGCAGGCATAGGCGCGATACTTATCGAGGGATAAACTCGGTGGATGAACAAGCCCAGTTAGAACGTGTTACTGCGGCGCAGCGCCGCGCAGGTACGGTCATATATCGGGTCATGATCTCGGCCGGACTACCTGCTCGGTCGTTCCGAAGTTCGAGCACTACAGACCCATTTTAAGCTAACTACATGAAAGGTACACGAAAGGGTAGCTATCAACTGTAGGCATACAATGGTGCTGTTTCTGTGCCAATTATGTAGTTCAGTGGATGGTGAGCTATCTCTCGATGACCGGGTAGCTAGTCCGGCCGAGATCCTGACCCAATATAGTACTGGTTGTCACATCCATCTCTGAAGATCGGAGATCACCGGATCCGCGGCTCCGTAACAAGATAAGATTGCACCACCGTAACTTACGATGAGCGAGGTTCGGCCCCTACGACGACTCGCCGTGGGCGACAGCCAGCGCAATTTGAATTCTTCAGAACCTCGTCAGATCTTTATGGAAGTAGAGTGTATCATCTTCCTCATACCCACAGTGAAAGGCGTGCCAGTACACAGTCTACAACCTGCGGTCGCCGGTTCAAGGTGATGTCGCACCGCACCGGCCCACATACGACAATTCACTAATGTTCTGTTTCAACTCATACAGCCTCTCGACGCCGAGTGACTCGACGGGCATGTAGTGTCTGATGACACACTCTGTCTAGATCTTACGTTGTGTGTCCTGGCATCCACTCTTCTGCGCTTTATCATTCCGCAACTTGATGGGGCCGGTGGCCCAAGCCATCACGTCGACGTCGAATAATCTGCTTCATCCAGTCAAGGAGCGTTCTCACGCTGACAGAGTGACTATATACAGGGACAGTCGTGTCCATAGAGAAGTACACTCTTTCCTCTTTTCCCCCGATTACAGCGCCCAACAGAAGTTGACTGCATCCATTCGAGAATCATTGATGTTCTCGTTGATCTCTTCACTGTCGTACACCTATATATAGGTCTCCGAGGTTCTGCAAGTGAGTGCTCCTTTCGAAACTCCGATCATGAGCAGCGGCATTGCTTATGGCAGTGGCCTAGTAGAGTCACCAGAAGGGGCCGAAGAAGTTATTTGGCAGATCTATGCGAATGCAACTTGTATGTGTGGTACCTTGCGGCGATAGAACCATCGCGAAAGTGAAATCAGAATAGTGTGGCCGCCATGGAAGGTATTATCTCCACTGAATGTCAGATTCCGTGCATGCTCTTGTGCCATATTACCACGCTTGGGACTGTATAAAGGGGCGCATGCCTAAGGCTACAGAACGACCTGTCCCACTGCTACCATGCCGTCCGCTTCAGACAGGATTGCTGCTCTACGTTCTCTTATCAGCCTCCTCACTGATGCGTCGGAGGCCGTGATCAAGGAATGGAAGGCCACAGACGCACGAGGGGTTGATGGGCTTGCAAATGCCAGTCTACCTTCCCCCGAGCTGTTTGATGCACGTCGAATACTCATTGGCGCATGTAATATGTGCATTGACATCGTCGACGACCCGCTCAATCGCATCATGGACATCAATTTCGCCTATACCGCTGGGAGGGCTCTCTACCTCGCTGTCCAGACCAATATACCAGATATTTTGGAGAATAAACCGGCGACAGAAGGCATAGCTGTCTCAGAACTCAGCCGCCGCATCGGGGCTCGCGAGGCCGAGCTAGGTACGGGTGCCTATTGTTTCACCGCCTATGTCCCTGAAAATTCGTCTAGGTCGCATGCTCCGTCTGCTTTCAACCAGAGGCATCTTTGTCGAAGTTAGACACGACCACTTCACTAACAGCCACATCGGGCGAGTCTTAGTGAATAATAAGCCAGCGCAATCCATGGTACTTCTTGCGTATGTGACTTGAGCCGCGCGCGCTCTGATGATAGTCTGACTACTTTACACAGTGGCATGGAGCCAAGCTTCCAGATCATGCAACATCTACCTGCGGCGGTACTTGACACGACTAGTGCGAGGACGCCATTTCAGAGAGCGATGGGGGTGGATATAGGTTATTTTGACTACTTCGCTCAAGATGCCAAGGAGGAGGACGGATCGCTGCCGAAGAATCCCGTTCTCGATATATTCTCAATGGCTATGTTAGGTTATAACCAAATTTCTTCAGCGGCGCTCATTGCAGGTATGTAGTGTTCAACCTATATTGAGCGGTATTACACTTGCTTACTCAATCGTGACGTCTCTATGACACTATGGTTAGATTTTCCCTGGGCTTCGCAGGGCAATGCTACCGTCGTTGATGTCGGGGGAGGTATGGGCAGCATGACTATGAAGCTCGCAAAATCTTTCCCACACCTGCAATTGGTCGTTCAAGACCTTCCGGCCACCATTGAACAAGCGAAAGCTATGTGGCAGGTCGAATACGCAGAGGCAATTGATACCGGCCGCGTCCGGTTAATGGAACACAACTTTTTCGCCGAGCAGCCCGTCAAGGGGGCCGATATATACCTGTTGCGCTTCATTTTGTCAGTTACTACAACCGTTATCTTCTGCGATACTGCTCACAGTCAATATCACTAGACACGACTGGCCCGACGACAAGTGCATTGCAATTCTCAGCCGTCTAAGGGAGGCGATGAGCCCAGGGTCCCGGGTCCTCGTAGCCGACATGTTAATCCATCCCACGAGCGGTTCCGCCTCGCTCAAGAATGCGCCGAAACCACTCCCGGCGAACTACGGGCTTCCACATCTCAACAAGAACTACATGGACATTGTCATGTTCGCGCTTTATGGTGGCAAGGAGCGGACGCCAGAGCAATTTGCGCATAATGCGGAGCAGGCAGGCCTCAAAATTGAGAAGATATGGGAGTGCCGCGGGCCGTTGAGCATCATTGAGATGAGTTCTAGCAGGATATGATGGACAGTATTATGCAGGTGGCGTTCAGTACATAGATGATGATAAGTTCCCCAAGTGTCGGTTGCTTGTAGAGCACAATTTCCTCGAACTGTCTTCCTCTGTACTGATAGTGTGTGTTCTTTCTGCGTATGATAAATGTGCCGGGCGCGACTTATCCGATCCTCGGAGACTCATAGAAAATGCTACTATCGTAGTAAACGACCGTCCGTCGACAGAGCACCAGCCACTCTCATTATGGCTGATATCGAATACTGGTAAGCGTAGCAGGCGGTGTCTGTCATATAGAATGCAATAAATTTGGTCCACATACCGCAACGCCGCCTCCTTTTAGCCCCCACATACATGACGTCTGTCTGGAATGACCCGGTGTTCTACTGTGATACTACAGGAGCGCTTCACGTGACCGCGTCACTAAACGCGCAAGCGCCTTCCAGCGTGGAACCACCTGTGGGCGCGACCTCTATCGCCACAAACGCGCACAGTCAAGCCTCATAAGACATGGCTACGGGACGACAACCTATCTCAGGTCTTCGTGCAGTAAAGCGCGACTTCTCGTCGAACACTATCCCTCCGACTAGCCAGGATTCTCAGCTCGGCGATTCTGACCCCAGCGCGATCCCTTGGACATCAACACCGCCCCGAACGAATCTTACCGGCATGTCACAGAGATTGAAACACATTCAAGACGCCCTTAAAGACCATATTGACTCCTCAGAACATGCTCTTGCTACCTCACAGAAACGATCATCGCTCTCGGATCATGACACGCTCTCAAATCCACCCTCAAAGCGCAGACAGTTGCCTAAGAGCTGGGACGAGCCGCAGACAGATTCAGCAAGAGCGCAGCCTCGAAAGTTTGGCTCGACGCGTCCTGCCAATACGAACGCGATCAGGGTACCCGCAGCCACTGCCGCCACCGCAAATGACAAGCCAGGCAATGTCGTCTTGAGCGCGGAACAGACGCATATATTGAACCTGGCGAAAGAGGGAAAGAGTCTTTTTTACACTGGTAGCGCAGGTGGGCATCTCACGTTCCTTTTATCATCGACCCATTTCTCTGCGCTATACGCTATATGCGCCGCGTCGAAGACGCGCGATACTCCAGGCAATGTCAAACGTGCTCCTTCGCAATACGCTTCAAAGTCTTTGAGCTTGGTTGCTAGTGGTGGTGACCCAGATCGCACGATGACCTTCAGAATTCGAGGGCGATGCCGCTTGTTCTTGGTGCGCTAACCACCCCCTGGGCAGGAACCGGAAAGTCTGTGCTTCTTCGTGAGATTATCGCGGCCCTCAGACAAAAGTATCGACGCACAGCAGATGCAATAGCAATCACTGCATCCACTGGTGAGGCTTCCATGATCTCCTCGCGTATCTCATGCTCACATCTGCTCCAGGCATCGCTGCGTGCAATATTGGAGGTGTCACAATCCACTCCTTTGCAGGCATTGGTTTGGGAATAGAGAATGCTGATGCGCTGTTCACGAAGATTAAGAAGAACAAGAAGGCGAGCTCGCGCTGGCTCCGTACCGAGGTGCTCATCATCGACGAAGGTCCGTTCTATTGCAGCTCCGAACTGGGTTGGCCACGATGTGCTGATGCCGTGTGATGTATAGTCTCGATGGTCGAGGGCGAGTTATTTGACAAGCTCTGCCGCATCGGAAGCATGATGCGCAGGAAATCCGCGCCATTCGGAGGCATTCAGGTATGTTGATATGGGCTCCTGGCAGCTTCGTGTATGCGCCTTCTGGGCTCATATCTCGCGCCAGGTCATTGTGACAGGAGACTTCTTTCAATTGCCGCCCGTTGTCCGAAGTGGAAAAGTCAACTTCGCGTTCGAAGCCGAGATGTGGAATCATACGATTAAGGGCAACATGTTCAAGCTCACGAAGGTATTCCGTCAGCGTGACCAAGGTTCGCAAGTCTTGTACGAAAGTTGGAGTGGAATTGGTTTTGTTTATTTCGTCTGCAGAGTTCGTCGACATGCTCAATGAGATGCGATATGGCGAGCTATCTCAACGGTCAATCGAGAGGTTCAAAAGCCTCGACAGAGAAATCATCTATGAAGATGGTGTTTCTGCCGCCGAGCTGTATGCCACGGTTTCTGCGCGTCAGCGTGTCAGCGCTAACCATGCATGCTCCAGGTTCCCGCGTCGCGAAGACGTCGACCGCGCCAATGCAGCGCGCATGGAAAGCCTAGACACGGAAGTGCGGACGTACACCTCGACCGACGGCGGCGCCCTCCACGATGATCAGCAGCGCGAGAAGATGCTAAACAACTTTATCATTCCCCGCGCGCTGACGCTCAAAGTCGGTGCCCAGGTACGTTCATGCTACTCAAGATCAGTACAGCCCATGTCCATTTGTGAACACAGGTAATGCTCATCAAGAACCTCGACGAGACGCTCGTCAACGGCTCCATGGGCAAGATTATTAAGTTCGCCGACCCCGCCGACCCGGAGGCACTCAACGACGTGAGGGACAAAGCTAGTGGGACCAGCTCCAAGCCGACATCCTTTGCCAAGCCACTCTCTAAGACTGGGAAAGAGGCGAAGCTTGCGGGCAGCGGGCAGCTGTTGCCCGTGGTCGACTTTCTGCTGCCGGGCGGAGGAATGCGTCGTCACATGGTGGTGGCCGAAGTGTTCAAGGTCGAGCTTCCCAATGGCGAGATACAAGTCAGCAGGACCCAGGTGCGTGTGGTTTAACCACTTTCAATGGGTGTGGACGATTGATTCTCGTGTGCCTGGGTTCGCATAGCTTCCGTTGATCCTCGCATGGGCGATGTCGATACATAAATCGCAAGGACAGACTTTGGAGCGAGTCAAGGTCGACCTTGGCCGGGTCTTCGAGAAAGGTATGACAATTGCTTCGCCCGAGGATCTCGCCCGTTGACAATACCACGCAGGGCAAGCATACGTTGCGCTTTCGCGAGCAACGGCGTTAGGGGGATTGCAAGTGAAGAACTTCGATGCAAGGAAGGTACGCAAGTCCGATTATTCGTTAACCTGACCAGCCAGGTCTTATGTGAATCATTCTTCAGGTGTTGGCACATCCTACTGTCGTGGCATGGACCAAGACCCTCGCCACCGTGCCTGCGTGAGATCTCCACATCCCCTTGCTGCATCCTATTACCTGTTTGTATTCCGTTATCAAGACATTGCATCGAGCGACTGTAACTAGCGTCGCGTCTGGACGGGCGCTTTCTAGGCTCATGTCCAGGCAGACGACAGCATCCTGATGAGCGACTAACATTTGACCCTAAGACAAGTGTACATATGTTCTACAGATCGGACACAAACACACGTAACTTAGTAATTGTATTTCATACCCATAAGCTGTCTATCTTGATGCAGCGCGGCGTCTGGTCAACATCCCCATCAGGATCTGGGTCGAAGGGTAATCCGCGTTGCGGTATGTAGCAGAATTCCTGTCGAGGTTAATATCAGCCAAGCGTGAAGGAAATCGTAGGAAGCTTACATCTACACCACATGCCGGATAGCATTTCAGCCATACCGGCCAGTCCAACCACTCGATCAGGGTGTCGACTTCGGCTCTCCACTTCTCCATCAGCGCGCCAGCAATGTCCAGGCTTTGCGCTTCGACGCCGAACGCCTCGGTCCAAGCCATAGTCAGCACACGACATATCTCGTGCAAGACCTCGTCTACTGCGTTCCGCAAGACGCGCTCCTGCTTCGTGAACTTATCAACAGGCAGATGTGCTGTGAATCTCGTCGCACAGTTCTGCGCCGTCTGCGCGAACCACTCTGGTTCTCCGACCCCAGGGCGCTGCATGTATGGGGAGAGCGAGACAATCAGCTGCTTGCGCACCGCCGAGACCTGCTCGGACACGTTCGCCAGGGGCTGGTGGAGCAAGTACCGCAGGTACGGTAGGCGGTCCCCAAACCTCTCCTGGATGACGCGTGCGAGCCCCCGCCAGTCCACCCCGCTGCGCTCTGCAAAGCCGCGCGCCATCATCTCGGCAACGTCCGCGCGCACACGGGCCATGTCCACAGAGGCGATGTTGCCCGGCCGGTAGTCGTCGCGGTCCATGGAGCGCCGCGCCACGACGAGGGAGGTGAGCGCAGGATCGTAGAACGTGATCATGCTGGACGAGTCCGGGTGCACGCGGACGTCACCCGGGAAGTCATTGTGCCAGCTCCCGGCGTGCCGGATTGCGTTGTTGATGACGGGCCAGGTGCCTTTCCAGCCCTCTGGTGGGTCGGGAGGAGAACGGAGTGGGCGTAGACCGGTATGGGATCCAACCTCCCGGGGAGTGTGCAATCCATGAGAAGTAGCCCGATAGTAATGCGATGGAGACACAGGGGGATTGAAGTTGATTGCAGACTTCCAATCGTCACCCGGTGACTCGGGACCGTGTGGAGGAGGGCGACCACCCCCGTTGACAGTGGGCATGGCGGACACGAGCTGCAATCCATCCGAGATATTACAGTACATAATTTCACTGGATCAGCGAAGAGACTTAGTCGATGCTCGAGCAATTCAGAAAGTCATTTCACGCACAAGTCGAACTCCATCCTGACATAGCCATCCACCCCGTACGGTTTGCCCCACGCGCAGGTGTCGTTGATGCGATCGAGCTCGGATTGCCAGTCCCAGCGGTCGCTGTCGTGGTCGGCATCTCCCCAGACAAGGAGATCCTGGACATCCGTGACACCGCCTACTTTGTTGGCACTGCAGCCGTCGAAGTACAGCAGCTTCAGCTCGCGGGTCGTGCTGAACGTAAAAAGTGTGCCATTTTCGCCTCTCGCAAATATACGGGAGTGCTCTGGGTCGAGAGCCAGCCAGTCCATGTACGGATAGCCGCTGTCTCCCCGACCGTGGTAGAGCAGTGTTCCGGGCGGGATGCTGGCCCGAACGATGGAGTGTCCTAGCACAAGTCACATTCAGCTAGTAACTAGTAAGGTAGAAGTCCCACATACCGATCGGATACCTAGAATTGGGCTTCAACAGCATCAGTGAAGCAAGCGAATGAAATATAAGATTTCCAGTCGCGTCCCCGCTCAACGGCTCGTCCCATTGAGATGGTGGACCCGTGAACAATCCATGTGCATAGAGCGGGTATTGCTCATGGCCACTAGCATACACCCTCAGTTGTATGCTGAGTAAGCAAAGGGCTGAGAACAATGCTCGAAGGGTCATCCGGTATGGGAGGAGGAAAAGAACAGCTGCTGTCGGACTGACATCTAAGTCGATATCGACGTCGCCGGAAAGACTCGTCTGAAGGCTCGCTACGGAGCGCTCAAAGCGGGTGATGGTGACGCGGTCACGAGCACCGTGGCCACGGCGCGCTGGTGTGGTCGCTTCGCCGTCCGCACAGTCAACACTGCGGTCACGTCTTCCGCAAGACGTGGGACCCTGGCATGGCTCGCAGACTTGGACAGGCAGTACCCCATACTAGTAGGAGTCGCTACTCGCCTCGCACTTGAGGGGGCCAGAGATCGATGTCCTGGAGCTTCGGTACGCAGTTAGTATCTGGCAACTACACTACCGCTGAAGGGCATATTGCTTATGCAAGTTGCTACGCATACCATACCTGGATCTAAGAAGCCATGCGCCTGTGTTTCCCGACTTCAGTGACACTGATCGAGTCTGTCCTTCATTCAGTCACTGGCACGGCCGCTTGAGCTCAGTCCTCGGCCACATCGAGCGCGTATGCATGCCGCAGGCTGCATGCCGATTTGGTGTCCTCTTGCAGAACAGAGTCACGATTACGAGTAAATACGACTTACCGAAGTGTTCGCTCGGAGGACGTCAATCGCGGCTGAACATGATATCTATTTGACCAGCACGCGAATGATTGACGCTAACCCGAAGGGTACAGTACTACACAGAACCAGGCGGAAACACGAACTTTTCTAGGTCTATTGGCATGCAACGAGGTTCGTGACCACTGTCAGGATCCCATGGGGCGCCCTGTGATACCCGACATACCTCCTGTGGTGATTGAGCGATCCACCTTCAATGGCTCAAGTAGTGGTCGGTACTCACATCGACTCCACAGGGTGGATCGCACTTGATCCATACAGGCCAATCGAGCCATGCCACGAGCGAGTCAAACTGACCCTTCCATTTCTCCAGGTATCCTTGCACGACGGGGATAGACTTCTCTTCCGCATCGAAGGCCTCCACCCACGCTTCAGTGTATACTCTGCACACTTCATGCAGAACCTCCTCTGTGGCGTGATGAAGAACGCGCTCTTGCTTCGTGAATTCCGCCCGAGGCAAGTGGTCCGTGAAACGCGCCGCGCAACGATGGGCGATCTCTGCAAACCATTCGGGCTCCCCGACGTTCTCGCGGTGCATATACGGGATGAGCGAGATGATAAGCTGCCTCCGTACTCGAGTCAACTGTGCGGTCACGTTGACCTCCGGCTGATGCAGGAGATGTTGCATGAATGGAAGGCGGTCCGCGAAGCGCTCCTGGATGACCCGCGCGAGGCCTTGCCAGTCTACACCACTCCCTGTGAAGGGATCGCGCGCCATAACCTCCGCGATATCTGCGCGCACATGGGTGATGTCCGCTTTCGAGAGGTTAGCCGCTCGATACTCGTCTCGCGTCATGGAGCGGCGCGCCTCGACGAGGGAAGTCAGGGAAGGATCGAAGAGAGTGATCATACTGGAATGGTCAATATAGACGCGTGGTTCACCCGGGAACTGATTGTGCCACGTCCCTGCGTGGAAAGCTTCGAGGTCTAGGACAGGCAGATTGCCCTTCCATCCATTGGGATACGAGTATGGAGGGAAGTTATTGCCGACTGTCTGGCCTTGTTTTCGGTGATTCCTCTCAGTAAGTCTAGCCTTGGTGAGCCCATGAAATGTCGCTTCCGGTGAGCACTGATCAGAAGGCAGCCGAGGGCCTTGTGGAGGAACCATAGCCCGTGGATCTTCTGCCCGTGACTCTGGTACGCCGGCCATAGAAGGTTTGGTGGGTTCGTAATTCGCCCAAGGATTGACTGTTGGCGTGGAAGAGACGAGCTTCAACCCCTGTGTAAGGTCACAGTACATGATCTCACTGGAAGAACGTGAACAGAAGAATAGATCGTAGCCGTCGGGGCACGCACAAGTCGAACTCCATTCGCAGAAATCCGTCAATGCCGTGCTGTTTCGCCCAAGCGCAACCGTCAACTAGACGGTCCACTTCTTCGGCCATCCAGTCTTCGCTTCGGTGACCCCTGCGCCCCGGCTCGCCCCAGATGAGAAGATCTTGTGTATCAATGACGCCCGGGACGTCGTTGCCGCTGCAGCCATCGAAGTAGACAAGCTGTATGTCGCGAGTTGTAGTGTACGTGAACAGAGTGCCGTTTGCGCCGAACGTGAAGATCATAGCGTGCTCAGCATCCAATGCCATCCAGTCCATAGACGGACAGGTGCCAAGAAATGTTCCATGATAGAGCAACGTTCCCTTCGGGATGATCGCGCGCACAATGGAATGTCCTACACATGAATGAGTCATTGAATACGTTGTTTCATAGTCTGAAAGTA
The DNA here is from genome assembly GCA_001632345.1 of Daedalea quercina L-15889. Lineage (NCBI taxonomy): Eukaryota > Fungi > Basidiomycota > Agaricomycetes > Polyporales > Fomitopsidaceae > Fomitopsis > Fomitopsis quercina. Next base: position 19,310 of record KV429113.1, read on the forward strand.
CCGAATGGGTGCTTCGAGTTCGGCATCATTTGCATGAGAGACGACAGAGACTGGAAAACGAGGTTTCCCATCGCATCTTCGCTCGGACGTTCATTCCATGGCCGAGATAACCACGACCGAGCTCCTACATTCACAGAAGGAGTGAGCGGAACTTGCGAAGCTCCGGTGAAGGTCACGGCTAAAAGGAAAAGGTGGATAAGCTTCTGTTGCCAGTGCATAGCTCTTGAATACTGCAGACTGGGATAGTGCAGAGCTTGACTAGGTGACTGAAGCTGATGGTATTCCAGCTAAGTCCATAACGATACTGAGGCCCCGCACAAAAAATACTTACAAGTCGGATTTTCGATGTTCAGTGACCCCTAGTCAGTGACGAAGTCCCGCGCAGCTTGGCCACTGCTCGCCGCTCATCCTGCCTGGCACTGCCATCGGCTGCCGAGTCTGTGATCTGAGTCTCGTCCTTCGAGGCCGATGCCGATTACTTGTGAGCGTCCGAGTCAGCGGCCGTCAGCCTGCTGCCATCACTATCATGGACCCGTCAGTCGGCGGGGCCCAGAAGTCGGCACCTGCCTGATAAGGCGCGAAATTGTGGCGGAATGGGCGCTTCAGCGACCCAATCCAGCAACCTCCTACTTGGTAAGGCAACTCGCCGAGTTCTGGGCCCCGCCGACTAACTGGTCCACGATAGTAGTCAACGTATTTGGCAGCCCTGGGTGTCGTGTTGATAATGCTGATACTTATGTGCCACAATAAGCTCACGGTATCCAACAAATGCAAACAAGGAACCAGACGTCCAAGTTTTCATTTGGTCTCCATGATGCCGCTGAACCACAAGAGATGGAGGATGTTTGTACGTTGCAGACGTCTGGCTCGGAGTCTGAGCTTGAGCCGGACCGGGCGTGGCGGACCGGGCCCGCGCCGATGGTGCGGGAGTCGTGAGACAAGTAACGTCAGTGTTTGGATAGGCGTCTATGTGCAGTACTAGTAAGTTACAGCGTTATTCACTCAGGTAACTCAGGCCCAGGACTAACGCGTTAACCGTGTATATTGGCTCTGCGAGTTCCGCTGTTTTCGAATCATCGCATCTGGATACCCCGCACTATAAACGAAGGCAAGGATGGTTCGAATGGGTGCCACACTACGACCTGGAGTATAAAGTCACATCAAAGAGTACGTTCGAAGGCCGCTCCAATGATGGGAGGCCAGGGGAGGGGAACCATAGGCAAGCCAATGAATGCCCACAGACTGAGTAATGGTTCTCACTTGATGACAATATGGAGAGCGACTCGTTCGAGTTCCAGCTACCCTTATTCCTCGCTTGGTCATCTCCCCAGGACTGTGAGATGCTGTACCGGGGTCATGTCAGGTGTGTCTCCCTGTATCATCGCATCATGATGCATTCCGCCTTCACTGACGGCAGTCCAAGTGGTAAGCTTGCCGTTTTAGCGGTGCGAAGTACAGCAGAAGCATACGTAGTCCCATCCCACCACAATTCGAGTGTCTTTGGTGGGCAGCCATGACTGACAGCGACGTAGAATGCTAGGTCGCTCACTCAGTGTTACATACGTCTCGTGAGACCATACTGGGCTGCATGGAGCAACCGGCTCGCCGCGAGTTGTCAGTGTCGCCATGCCAATGGCCAACTTATGCCTCCGAGCTGCGAAGTTGAAGATTCGCCTGAGGCAGCGGGACCAGCGACGATGTTGGCGTCTCGCGAGCCACTCTTGTCATACTATGTAGGCTGTGTGGACACTGAAGTCCACTGCTCCACTGGTGTTCGATTCCAATGTTCATTGGAACTTCGCAGCTCAACGTTGTCAGCGGCTGCGAGGGCAATTCCTATTACCACCTCTGGGAAAATGCCATGTGGTTACTCCCATCGTGTCGCAGAACGAAGCCTGGACGGCTCCGAGAGCACGGATTTTGTATATATAGGTAGCAACCCGGGCCGATGTCGATTCAAGATGGCCTTCCAACCACTCGGCTTTGTCTTCCTGTTTCTCTTAGGTGTGCAGGGTGTTCAGATCACGACCACCACCCGGCAAACTATCTATGGTGTCGGGGCGTCCGGAGCGTGGTGGGTGAATGACCTTGCGCTCTACCCAAACGACGTGCGCCAGAACATCTCTGATCTGTTGCTGAACCAGACAGCTGGTAAGAGTACATCCCCTATCATTATGGGGTTACAAGTCCTAACGCAACGTAACTTAGGTCTCGGACTCACTGACTACCGATACAACCTTGGCGGTGGTGGCGTCGGGGTAACTACTTGGGACAGGGCAGCCGAGACTCCATACGTCAGGTATTCAGCCTCGATTTCGGCCCGTTTGCGAGTAAAGTCTGAGAATTCTTTCAGCGATGGTGTCTACAACTGGTCGGCCGATGCAGCAGGCACTTACTATCTCAAAGAAGCCGCTCAGCAAGGCGTACCCGTGCTCACCCTATTTGTCAATAGTGCCGTCAGTCGGAAGTGATCTCAAATGCCTTTTCCCTTTACTGACTCTGTATAATGTAGCCAACCACCATGACCAGCAACAACCAGAGCTGCGGCGGCGACCTTGTCACGGATCGTATCCCGGCATACGTCCAGTACTTAACCGATGTCATCAGTCATTGGAAGAGCGAGGGTGTCGAATTTACGCACGTCTCACCTATGAAGTACGGAGCCTATCTTCATTATCAAGAGCTTGCGACTATTTACTTATGGCCTTTAGTGAACCTGACGACAGCTTCAGCTCCTGCGGACAGGAGGGGATGCAAGTCGTCCCACAGCAGCGTGCCGAAGTAGTCACGACGCTGGCTGCGTCGCTGAAGGCCGCTGGACTTTCCACGCAGGTTATTGCTGATGAATCCTCTGAGACAAGTCAGTGTATATTACCTTTCAGCCACTTACGGGCCCTGATTTATGGATGGCACAGGTAACTATGTGTCTGACGAACCTGTTTGGCTCAACGCAACTGTCGGAGAGTCTCTCGGAGGAAACTGTCACCATCTGTACGACTTTGCGAATGCCACGACGCAACAAGAAGTCTTCGAGTATGGACGTAATCTAAGTGGTGGAGTGCCCACTTGGTTCACGGAGATATGCTGTCAGTGTTTGACATAATCAGAATACGCCCTCCATGTTAACGGTTGTGGGCCATAGGCTATAATGCGGCGGACTCCAGCGAGGCCGACGACCCTCTTGCTGCCCTCACCTACAGCTCGCAGTATGACCCTACGATGCTCAGTGGCCTTCGAATGGCGCATCTCGTCTGGCAGTCGTTCACTTACGCGGAGGACTCCCATTGGTAGGCGTCCCGCTGCACATCCAGCTTCACATCTGTGTTTATGACTGGCATCAGGGACTGGTGGACTGCGCTGTCAAACGAGATAGGCTGCACCCTTAGTGAGAACTCAACTTGCTGGGACGGCATCCAGTCTGATGGTTGGGATGATGGTGATACTTCATTATCGTCTATATTGTCGCCTGCGGCTGATAATCCGCTCTATAGGCCTCATTTACTACGACCCCGACTACAATAGCACACAGAATTACGACATCAAGCTCGCCAAGCGCTACTACGTGCTCAAGCACTTCACCAAGGGAGTCCCCATTGGATCCATTCGTCGTGCCGTCACTCCCGACTCTGACACCGACGACGGCGCTTGGCGCGTCCTGGCCTTCGACTACGATGCTTCCTGCGAGCAGTACAGCACATGCGATTACACACCGTACTCAGTCGTCGCAATGAACGCTCAATGGAACGCGTCCAGCATCACGCTGACAAGTGACGGGACGTTCAACTTAACTCAACCTACCGCGATGTACCGCACGAGCGTTACGGAGGACTACGCAGAGGTTCAGGCGCCGGCTCTGAGTGCGAATGGGAGTCTCGTAATCGACGCGCCGGAGATGAGCATCTTCACTCTATTCTTTCAATGATTGTCTTGCTACTCCTTTGTGACATGATTCAGTATTCCCTTCGGTGCGGTATCTCCTGAGGTGATACCTATTGCCTCATCAATAGTGATATTGTAACGTCGTCCACCATTGTGGTGCACCATCTACGTTGTGGTACTGTTCTTGATTCTCATCCGTTCAGAGACAATAGGGTCTGCGGCAAGCGCGTCGTTAAAACGCATCTGCAGTAGACTACATGCGCCCACAATGGCAAGTTTGAGAAGGGCTTGCATCTGTCTTAGGCAGAAGGCCAACAACCGTCTGCTTCGAGGCCCTCCAACATTCGTTTTCAGCAGTAGTCAATTGAGTCTTCTCGAGCTCCATTCAAATTCACTGCCAACAGCCATATAAGTGTCTGTATTTTAAATTAATCATTGCAAGGCAATGATAAACTGTTGTAGCTGTTCCTTGCTGCTGATTCCTTGATGCATAGTACGCGGCCTCAGGAATTTTCCAATCAGTCAGTTATAGTTTGATGACTGCATGCGAAGTACATATATGCGCGCCCAACACCTTGGCTAGCACTGCTCAGGCTCTCCATAGGTGTGTGCTGTATTCTCCTTCCGACCCCTACTGACATCCCACGTCTTCGCGCCAGTGAATTCCAGTTGACAAAAACCGATCGCTACTTGCAGTCGGTTCGAAGAAATCCTGTCATCGCTAACGATCTCGACTGCGAAGCTGATGACGCAGTCTAGTCCTGTCCCTTCCGATGCACACTGGCATGGGGCAAAGACCTTACCGTCTAATTCTTCTACTTCTTCCATGCGCCTCGCTCCGAAGTCGCCACTCGCAACTGCAACAACAGCAGCACATCCAACATCGAACAACAGCTTAATGGCGCGCGTTTCAACAAGTCCCGTTGCATCTAGTAGCGAATCAAATACTGCATGGATAGGGCCCAAAATGCTCGTTGCTACCGCCATCGTATGCGCGGTGTTTACCCTCGCGGCCCTAGGAATATTTATCCGCCACAGATGGCGTAATAAGAAGACGAATCGGAGTGTGTATGTTTCCAAGCTAGGTGATGCCCTGTGGTCTGCTACCCCGTGTGTATTCCGCTAACAGCGGCATTGCAGATACAAGCGCTCAAGTCCACTGTGTCGAGAATCCATTCGCGTCTCCCCGAAATACGGTACTATCCGTATCGCATATATCGAGCCGCTCGAGCACGTCGAGTGTCAGCTCTGTGGGGCGCCTGGGCTCCGCCGTCGATACCCAGCCTATGGACCCGAGCTCCAGCGAGCAAGACGACAGCTATCAAGTTTCTGCCGGCGCATCCTCAGGTAATATTTCGCGTGTTCAACTTTCATAGGCAGACTGATTTAATCCAGGAACTGTTCCCCTGCATATAGTTGGGCCACCTCCCGACTATTCCACCCCACCTACGCCAAACAGCCCTGCTCAAGAGCGTGGCGTTGGCATGCCATTGTTCGGGCGTTCTGTGTTACCTGCGCAGAATTCTGACACAAAATCCCGGAATCCAAGCCCCCACTGGCCCGCTTCCTCATCGAATTCTCAAGCGCGTCCACTGGGGCCGAGGGGCCCGCTGCTCACCTATGCCGAGTTATTCAACAACAGTCAGGAATTGCCAAGTGCGGAGGACTCGAATGTTCTACGACCTATCGGCCTCAACGTTCCGACGCAGCCATCTGTCGCACATCATCGACAGGCGGAGGATGGAGGTATCAGCCTGGCTGGTGGGCCGTTACATGTAATTAGGCGAGACCGTGACGCGGACGGAGGTGTACAGGATGCCAGTGAGCATTGTGACATGCAGGTCGATGCGGAGTCCCTTGATCGTTATACATGTAGCGATGGAACTCTACCTCCAGAGTATCGAGAGTACTGATCAAGGAAGAGCGTTACCCTCATAGTCCCTGCCAGTGGCCAGCCGATGCGAACGCCCCTGGAACCAAAGCAAGCCTGAGGTTATGCGTGCACGCGACGCTCCATTTCTGCCAGCACTATTGTGCATCGCAACGGTAAAAGGTGCCGACCCACCCAGTCTCATCCCCATCCGTTCGGAGTTGTGCTCCACCACTGGTGAATATGGTGGTCGGGTGCAATCCCTTGCAGCAGACGGGGACGACCAGATCCATGCCGGGTGCTGTCTTGGGCGCCCACTATGCGAAGTCTGTCTCTGGCACTGCCTACGCTGACTGTAAGTATCTCACAGCTGTAAGTGGTACTGTTCTCGACGTTCTTGGTTCTACAGACACTGGAGTCACAATGCCGATGAGCTGCAAGGTGTACGCTCAGAGCCTTCGGTGGCTCGAAACGAGGAGAGACGTCGAGGTTAGTCAACGTCAGTTGCCCAAGTTTGCTCGAGTGGTCTGTCTCGCGTGCATCCGAATCCACGCTCCAGATCGGATACTGTGTGTCAATTGCTTTAGCGTTCAATGAAATGTGGATTGTGACAGCCGTGCCGTTAGACAACGTACATCATAAGATGGCAACGGCGGGTCCCAGGAATACCTGCATTGCATCGCGCCGTTTCTCAGCTCGCCCAGCAATGATCATGACCGGGCGAAGTCCTATTCTATATCTTGATGTCCTCAGGGACCGAAAGTACCGAGTCGACGTCCTTTCATCGTGCCTTTCATTTAATTCACGTCACTGAGTGGGAGGTTGATGGAGAAGGTAATAACGTCTCTTACTTCGTGTCGGCAGTAGGAACTTGTCATGCGGTTACAGTCGACGCCGGTTCTTCCATGATGGTGGTCAAATGCCAGGGGGTGCGTCTACCGGATTATGCATACAGTATAAAACGGAATCAGGCTCAGACTGAGGTGTGCACCCCGGACAGCTTCAAGCCTTTTAGATGGTCGTTCGAACACTGACCTTCGCGTTCTTGTATCTCTTGGGCGCCGGCGCTCGTGGTGCTCAGATCACCACCACGACGCGACAAGCTATCCATGGCATCGGTGCATCTGGAGCGTGGTGGGTAATCGACCTCGCGCTTTACCCAGAGGACATCCGCCAGAACGTCTCCGATCTGCTGCTGGACCAGACTACTGGTATGCATGTAAAAAACCGTCTAACACTTACTGCTCGATCAACTTCACTGTGACCATCATGCAGGTCTCGGCCTTACTGACTATCGATACAATCTGGGCGGTGGAGGAGTCGGTGTGACCACATGGGACAGGGCCCCAGAGACACCATATGTCAGGTATTCAGCCCAACCTGCTACTGCATGCAACTTGGGATTCAGATGGGACGCAGTGATGGCATCTACAATTGGTCGGCTGATGCAGCGGGCACCTACTACCTCAGACAAGCAGCTTCGCAGGACGTGCCCGTGCTCACTTTGTTCGCGAACAGCGCGGTAAGGTTGCTGTGCCTTAAAACAGTCTGCTATGAATTGAAGTCGACGTACCTAGCCGACGACCATGACCAGCAATGGCCAGAACTGTGGCGGCGCCCTCCTAACGGATTGCATTCCGGCATACGTCCAGTACTTGACCGACGTCACCAGTCACTGGAAGAGTGAGGGTGTCGAATTTACACATGTCTCACCCATGAAGTACGTTCCTTCTCGTAGACACAGCGCCGTGACTTATATTGTGTGCCCCCAGTGAGCCTGATGACAGCTTCAGCTCGTGCGGCCAAGAGGGAATGATCGTCCTCGCAACGCAGCGCGCAGAACTTGTTACGACCCTTGCAGCGTCGCTGAAGGCGGCCGGACTTTCAACACAGGTCATTGCTGACGAATCCTCTCGGGCAAGTCAGTGGATTCGTCGTTTGCAATAATTCAGGCGATCCCTGACCTTGGATCGCAGTTCTGTATACGATCGACGAAACGATCTGGCTCAACGCAACAGTTGGCGAGTCATTGGGCGGAAACTCTCACCACCTGTATGACTTCCCGAGTGCCGCGATACAACAGGCGGTTTTCGAATATGGCCGTAGTCTGAGCGGCGGTGTGCCAACCTGGTTCACCGAGATATGCTGTGAGTATAGGGTGCATGCAGGGGACGTGATTATATGGGACGTGATTATATGAATGCTTCACCAGGTTACAATGCGGCGGACTCTAGCGATGCAGATGATCCTCTCGCGGAGCTCACCTACGCCTCGCAGTATGACCCAACTATGCTCAGCGGGCTCCGCATGGCACACCTGGTCTGGCAGTCATTTACGTACGCGGAAGACTCACACTGGTAAGTGGTTGCGAGACAGATAGGCTTGATGACGACTCACGCTGCTCGGCAGGGATTGGTGGACTGCACTGTCCAACGCGATAGGTTGCACGCTCAGCGACAGCTCTACTTGTTGGGACGGCATCCAGTCTAGCGGCTGGGATGATGGTGAGTTTTTCCACAGACGAAAATTGACACACGACTGACCATTCTCGTCTTGCGCCGTTCTCAGGCCTCATCTACTACGATCCCGACTACAACAGCACACAAAACTACGACCTCAAGGTCACCAAGCGGTACTCGGTGCTTAAGCACTTCACCAAAGGAGTCCCTGTCGGATCCATCCGTCGTTCCGTCACGCCCGATTCCGACGATTCCGATGATGCCTGGCGCGTTCTGGCATTCGACTACGATTCCTCCTGCAAGCAGTACAGCACATGTGCTCAGGCCCCGTACTCGATCGTCGCGATGAACGCTCAGTGGAACGCATCGAGCATTACCTTAACCAGCGATGGTACGTTCGCACTCACACAACCCGTCGCAATGTACCGCACAAGCGTGACGGAGGATTACGAGGAGGTACAGGTGCCCACGTTGAGCGCGAATGGGAGTCTCGTCATCGATACGCCAGAGATGAGCATCTTCACGCTCTTCTTCAAGTGAGAGTCCTGCTACAGACCTTGGGTGGTGTCTCTACTTCTTGGGAGTTGTTTTTTTGTTCGTCGTGTAGCAAGAATTGTGGACAGCAGCGATGTGGTTGTTACGTCGAAAGTCGGTGCGCGATGTTACTGCACAAAAACTTCATCCAAAAAGGCAAGAGGTTCCCACATTTGGACTGCTTTCAAATGATGAGCGAAGATCGCAGAGCAACCTTGCGTCCTCCGAACGTCGCTGCTAGGTTCGTGCAGACTCCGTTCTGTCTGCTCTCCCTGGCAACTTACTCCTCTTAGATCTCGTTCTCGCCATCGCCAAGCTGGCTGAAGATGCGCTTACGGACTATTATGCTATCCTCTCCGTCTCGCCCACTTCTACCTCGGCCGAGATAAAACAAGCATACCATCAAGCATTGCTTGTCCACCACCCAGACAAACAACAAAGCCAACATGGGACAGGGGGAGAAGGCATCATCTTCGGAAAAGGCGTTGATGTCGCCCTGTTGCAACGAGCATACCAGATCCTCACTTCTCCGACAGACAGAGCTGCGTATGATGCTTCTCGCGCTGAGGCGGGTACGAAGAGAGGCCCACGCCCAGCACAAATAATATCTCTGGAGGATTTCGAAGAGGTTGACAGCGACATCGGACAGACGACATGGACGTACAGTTGTCGATGCGGCGGCGCATATATCGTCATGGAGAAGGAGCTAGAGGACGGCCAGCATCTCGTTGGGTGTAACAGCTGCTCAGAAGCAGTCTGGGTAGGTTATGAGGTAGTAGAGGATGTCGAAGATGATGCGCAATAATCGTGGTCGGTCAGGTTGTCGTGTTGCTTCAAGGAACATGAGCAACGTGGTGGCGGAAGTACTGGCAAAAATGGTTTGAGGGCAAGCTGGGAGCAGCGGGGTGGTTAATAAGTGCCCATTGGCAGTCACCATTGTGTGACCCGACGCGTCGCTAACAAATTCACTGTGGCAGCGTCGTTCGGGCGCGCCTGAACACGCGACGTCGCCATGCTACACCCGCCGTTCTACCTGACACCCGTCATCCCAATGAGCGCACCGAACTCCGGTGCGATTGGTGGAGAAGTTCCCGGCACATTTGTATGGCGTGCCGACCTCGCGCAATTCCCACCGTCTGCATACGCCGGATCAAGCACCGCTCACGGAAAGCCTGCACCTCCGCTCAAAATCAAACCGTCAGGCGCGTCAGCAAAAGTGCAGCGACCGGAGGCAGCCGCAAAATGCTGGGGAAGCGGAAGGCCTGAGACCTGCACGCGGACCGTGACGATAGATCCCACGTTCCTTCCGACAGACAAGCTGCCGACTTTGACGCGTGCGAGGACTACCAGACGTGCGGGGACCTCTGGGACGCGCTGAAGGGCTCTCATGACGCGTCGAAGCACTCAGCAACGCGTCCGCCGTACGTGAACTTCAAGGGGGCGTATGCTGTTGTGGCGGACCCGAAGATCCCGTTGTGGAGACGCGTCGAGCTCGTGTCAAGGGACTTGCGGAAGCTCGCGAGGTTACCACACAGGTGAGTGGACAAGTCGAGCTTACCGCGCCGCTGGCTGATGGGGTATTATAGCGAGATCGGCCGCTGGACGGAGACATACCAGTGCGATTGCAGTCGCGAACGCACAGCGGAACCATCCTTGCCGCCTCAACATCAACAGCTGCCTACGCCCTCGCCCTCGCCTCCAGTCGAAACGCCGGCGGTGCCACCAACGCAAGCGTCGCAAACGCCCACATCCTCGCAGAACGCATCGCCAGCAACTGTGAAGCCAGTGAAACGGACACAGAGCACCCTATCGAATTGGCTCGCGGTCGCCAACAAGAAGAACCGGCCTGCGTCTGCTGCCGCGGCGGAGCCAATCATTGACACGCGCGTTGCGGGAAGATATGACAAGCCATCGGCATGCGGAGGAAGACTGCACATCACGGTCGAGGAGGTGTCGCATCCACTTGGATATTACACAGGCCAGAGGATAAACGTCGCCTTGGAGCACCCGGCTGAGGTTTGTTGAGCATTGGGTGGTGAAGTGGTCATAGAGCACCCTACTGTCCTATAAGCTGCTGTGTTCCACGCTCTGCTGGTTGCAATACTTAAGTGCGTAAGTGCGAGGACGAGAGATGGACGGCGGCCATGCAGCCAATAGTCGATCGCAGATTTACCGTGCGCACCTGCCCGGTCGACGGATGGTTCCGGGCCGTTCCTGCATTTTGACGTTGACGTGCTGAATGTACGCATGCGCTTTTGCTCCCGGTTCTCGCGTTGCTATCGGGCGTTCTGAACCAAGACATATGAAGGAAGGAACGAGCTGCGGAGGCATTTGTGTAAGGCACGTGCGGAGGACCCTTGGTCCGTAATTTGTATGCGGGGTAACTTGGCCTGAATCGCGTCCGCAAAACCTGGTTGCACGAGAGCCTTGTACCCCTGGCCATCTGGGTAGGTATTAAGGCCTATAGTGAGGCCCTGTCGCGCGACCAATGCCTGATGCATACCCGAACATAAGTCCTCTTGACCGCGCAAAGACTACGAATCGATCGGACATGTCCTTTCAGGTCTGGCGCCCGCAACTCAGGGACTGAGGCTTGCCTGAAGGCAACAACCAAATTTCAACGATCGCGCATTCAGCCCTGATTCCAACCAAAAAACCTCCAGCCGAGAACGCATCCTTTCATCGGGGATCATGCAGCGCCACTTTTCGCGGGCGAAGAATCAGGGTTCCCCGCAAATCATCGAGGGTTCTGCCACACATCTCGAAGCTCGAAGCTCGAACCACAGATGCAGACGTCAACAGCACCACAGATGCAAACCGAAATGAATAGAATTCCCGACCGTACGGATGCTGACATCATGCTGCCGCCGCCGCGACTGGGGGCACAGCGAACTTCATGCAGAGCTCGTCGAACTGCTCCGACTTGCGCGCGAGGTCGACGACCATCGGGTGGCTCGCATGCTCGGTAATCATTTGGCTGCGCACGGAACGAGGTGAGCCAGCGGCGACGGCCAACACAGACATGATGATGAACGCACGACCACAGCTGCTCCGCTTCGTTCGATTTTGACTGGGTCAGGCCGGCGGCGACGGTCATCGCACCGAGGGTCTCCGCATCGGGCTTGCCCCCGCGCTGCAACACCGCCTCCTCGAGGTCGGACTTGGCGCCCGCGACCTGGCCCCGCAGGAGGCGCGTGACGCCGCGCGCGGTGAGGAGGTGCGGGGACGTGAGCGAGGGGTTGCCGAGCTGCTCGTCGTAGAACGAGTTGCAGTCCTGGTAGCCGTCCTTGCCGGTGACCATGCCGATGAACGCCTCGACGAGCTGCACGAGCACGTCGTCCTCCCCCCATCTCTTCGCGCGCTCGAACTCCTTCCGCGCGAGGTCGGGCCGGTTGATCGAGAGGTATATTTGCACCGTGAGCGCGACGCTGGTGCGGACGCCTGTGAGATCGCGCGGCACAGCATGGGGGGCGGTGGGAGGGGGGCTCACGCTTCCAGGTTGTCCGTGTTCGTTCCGACGCCGAGGGTCTCTAGGGCCTCCTCGACCTCGTTCGCGAGCGCGAAGGCGGTGCCCGCGAGCACGCGCACCGTGCCCTTCTCCTTGGGCGTCGCGTCCGCGTCCTCGCCTTCGATCTCGACACACAGGTCGCGCAGCTCCTCCAGCGAGGCATCCTTGTCTTCCGGGCTTGTGGCGCCGGCATAGCGCGCCAAGGCGGAGACAGCCTTCAGGGTGACATTATCCGAGTCCGCGGGGACGAGGTCCTGTACTGGGTTGGGGTCGTCCAGAGCGATGTAAGCCCGCGCTTTGTACACGAGCGTTGGCGTGTAGTCAGGCGAGTTGGGGTCCGGCAGTGTCAGGTCGACGAGCGACTTGTACGCGCCTGAGGAGCGGGGCGTCGCGTTCAGTACTGCCCAGCTCAGTTCGAACTTCCACGTCGTACTCACCCAGGATGAACTGCTGCTTGACGTAGTAGAGTTCTGACGAGTCCATGATGACTGAGGTGAGTCAAGAGCTGCGTCAGCGTGCGGTCGTTGGTGGTATTTTGGAGTCCAGTCAAGGCCCAGCTGACTCTGGTCGCACACAGCTCAGGGAGTCGTAGTGAGCGCTCGGCGGCGGCCACATAGCGCATCGGTGATATTTCCATTTATGGCTAGCGCCTGCTCAGCCTGAGAAACGGAGGTCTTTGCCGCGGACGCTGCCCCCGCTGGGCCGCTAGCAGCTCCGACACGACGTCTCGCTCGTTCTTCGACTGGCATGGCCGCGAGACACGAGCGACAAATGCTCGCGATGGCGTCTTCTATGCTCGAGTTCGACCGCTATCACAACCTTGTCATTGAGATAAGCTTGCTCCTCGGCCCACCCGACGGAGAGATGGTCAGGCGCGCCGGAGATCGCACCAAAGCGGGTGGGGGACGGGGCGATTGACGAGAGAACTCAGGCGTCGAATTTGGATTCAGTGAGCTTCCCTTCCTCGAGGATGAGATGCACTCGAATGAGGCCGAACGGCTCTGCATGCAGCATGCACCTTGCCAAATCCGTACTTACTGCTCGTCGGTGTCGACATTTACCGCGTCGGCGCGGGAGCGCGAGCGCGGTGGGGGGCCAATCGATTTGGCGTCTTTTGTCAATGTTTCGTCACCGCAACATTGCTTGCCGCCGTGATGCGGCCAGGACGGCTTTTGGGACTCATTGCTGGCGATCAATCTCGAGTCATCGTGGCTATGACCGACTGGCGAGACCTGCCAGCGGGCACGGGGGGTAACCGTGCATACACGTCCTGGCCGTGCGCAATCTACGAGGCAGGGCCGGATCCTTCCATGCCGAAAACCATTGTGGTTATTGCGGGGAAGATGACGGCCGCTGTCGCGCGGCTAATGGTATTCTCAGGGCGATTCCCAACGGTTCCTCTGCCCTGCCAGCTGGGTGATGCACCAGCAGGGCACAGACGGAAAGAGAGGCCATCAGGCCGTCCCTCATGAAGTCGCGGCCTTACAATTGCGTTAGGGCCGATACTGTTCAGGGCGTCAGGCCGCGGAGCGCTGGCGCTGGTGCGCGTTGCACAGAGGACCGCACCGCTTTCTCTTGTTCCAACGATTCCGGTGCGGGCAGGCGCCGTGACACAATCGTGTCTGCCTTCCCTGCTCCCACCGACCGAGATGGCTGTCAGATCCAGATGAGCGCGGCACCGATCCCTTCGCTACACCAGTTATAAGACGGGTCCCTCGTGAGCCATGCCTGGCATTCACCTCTGCGTTCACGAGACGCGATATCCATACACCCATCACTAGTGCAAGGATGAGTCGGCTCTCTGCCCTAGCGTCCTCTGCGGTAAGCGCTGCCCTTCCCCGTCGGCTCCTGCGTCGCTGATGTGCTTGCTTACAGGAAAACCGCATCTCTGAGATTTACCAACATGTTGATGCCGACACCGAGAAGCTTTTCCGCACGTTTCGTGAAGAGGTAGGCACCGTGTCTATTGTACATGCTAATTGTCCTCATACCGCGCACGTCAGATTAAAAACCCTGGTTCCACCATCAAGTGGGACATTGGCACCGTGCAGGCAATCGTAGATACTCTGAAGCACCCTAATGCTATCGACGACAGAAAGTACATGGTATGTCCGTTCAGACCATGCGCCAACCATCCTGCACTCACAGTTTTCCGCGCCGTCAGCTCGAGCATCTCCTCATCTTCTTGTCAAGAAATGGTAACGACAAGCTAGGAGCGCTCTTCTCCGAGCAAGTTGTGAAGCTGCGTCAGTACACCTCTCCATTGCCGTCGCGTTGCCCGCACTAATCGGGACCTGTAGTGTACGACGACCTGCCGCACCCACCTGAGACCTACATTGGCGAGAAGTACGCCTGGCGGTCTGCTGACGGTTCGGGCAACAACCTCCAGGACCCCAGCCTCGGTCAAGCCGGGCAGCCGTACGCACGAAGTGCGCAGCCCACGCATCCCCTCCCTCGGCACGAGCTCCCCGATGCGGGGCTTATCTTCGATACCCTTCTCAGACGGGAAGCCGTGAGTTGCCTTCCCCACGTCTGAGAAGCCCCCAATTTGACCGCAGGCGCCCCAGTTTGTTCCGCACCCCGCTGGCCTGTCCAGCCTGATGTTCTCCTTCGCGGCATTGGTTATTCATAGGTAAGTTCATTGCTGGCCCGTGGTGTCGGTTTCGGCGGAGCTGACGGGATGTCATACAGCATCTTCCGCACGTCCCATGACCGCCCGGACATTAACGAGACGTCATCCTACGTCGACCTTGCGCCTCTGTATGGTAACAACCAGGAGATGCAGAACAAGATACGCGTACGCGATGGGCGCGGCCTCCTTCACCCCGACACGTTCGCCGAAGATCGACTCCTGCTGCTCCCACCGGCCGTCTCGGTGCTTCTTGTCCTGTTCAACCGCAATCATAACGTAAGCCTTCTTGGTGGACACGATGAAATTCCTCAGAATACTTATTTTTGGTTACGTAGTACATTGCGAAGATGCTGCTGCAGCTCAACGAGCGCGGCGAATGGGTCGACCCCGACTTGATCCCTAAGGATGACCCCCAGCGCACCGACAAACTTCTCAAGCAGGAGGAAGAGATCTTCCAGACCGCGCGTCTCATTAATTGTGGCTGGTTCGCCACGGTCGTCTTCTCTGACTACTTCTGCGCGATTCTCGGCCTTGTGAGAGACGGCAGCAGCTGGAGCCTGGACCCGTTCGAGGTAGGTTCGCTTCGGGTACGATATGCATACCGGCGCTGATTGGCCTGCGCAGGATATCAGGAACTTGGACCACAGTCTCTTCGAGCGCGGTCGGGGGAACGTCTGCAGCGTGGAGGTGAGTCTCATCGTGTGGTCAGTCTCCAGTCATAGCCAAACTCGCGTGACGTAGTTCAATTGTCTTTACCGGTGGCATGCGACAACGTCGCAACCCGATGAGCAATGGGTCGAAGCGCTTTCGGAGAAGATCTTCCCTGGCAAGACCATCGACGACGTGACCATCCAAGACTTCCGGGCAATGGCGAGGGAGCTCTCGTCAAAGGAGACGTCACCCACTCAATGGACGTTCGGCCAGTAAGTGCGCTTGCCTTCCGTCCTTGAGTCCTGCTGACGCTGATTTGATCTCAGGATCCAGCGCCAGCCTGATGGAACGTTCAAGGACACGGACCTGGCAGCGATTCTCCAACAGCAGTACGTCCTCGTGTTCGCTAGCCGCTCTTCGAGACACGCTGACGTCCGGAAAGCACTGCGACCCCCGCCGGCGCGTTCAAGGCGAAGGGCACTCCGCACGTCATGCGTCTGCACGAGATCATGGGCATCGAGTCCGCGCGGCAATGGGGCTGCTGCTCCCTCAACGACTTCCGCCAGTTCCTAGGCCTGCAGAGTGCGTGCACGTCCACCGAGTGTGGGAGCGCCACTGACCAGCTGGATTGCCGCATATAGGGTACTCGAGCTTCCTCGCATGGAACCCCGACAAGGAGGTGGCCGCCGCGGCTGAGAAGCTCTATGGCGACATTGAGCGTCTCGAGCTCTACGTTGGCCTCCAGGCCGAGGCTGCGAAGCCTGTCATGGAGGGTGCTGGCCTCTGCCCTTGTGAGTTCCCACCGCAGCTGAGGCCTAGCAGCTCATTACTGACTCCGGGGCGCAGCGTACACCATAAGTCGCGCCATCCTCAGCGACGCCATCGCGCTCACCCGTGGTGATCGCTACTTCACCGCGGACTACACGCCGTTCAACCTCACCTGCTGGGGCTTCGCCGACTGCCAGCGCGACGCCAGCGCGCCGGGCTGCGGCAGCGCCCTCGGCCGCCTCTTCCTGCGCACACTGCCGGAGCAGTTCTCGCCCAACAGCACGTTCACCTGGTTCCCGCTGATGACGCCGGACGCGATGGGTAAGATCCTGACCAACCTGGGCGGCATTGACCAGTACGACCTGAGCAAGCCGGACCCGACCCGGCCCACGCCCGAGGTCACCAGCTACCGGGACGTCGCCCAGGCCCTGCATAGCGACCGCTTCAGCATCCGGTATGCCGACCGCGCCGCGAAGGTCATCAGCGGCCAAGGGTGAGTCGAATCTGTATCCCCATACATAACGGCGCTGAATGGAACGCCGGGTATATTTAGCTTCTTCATCGCGTCCGACAGCCCTAGCCGGGCAGCAAGGGAACAGCGCGCCATTGTGGGCGTTCTCAGCGGTTATGAGACTCAGATCCTGGAGTTCTTCTATGATAGGACGAAGACGCTCATGGAACGCGAGTCGTACCCCTTGGTAGGCGTGAAGACCCGCAGCCTCGACATCGTCCGCGACGTCCTCAAGTATGTTCCCCTTCACTGGGCTAGTGCCTTCGTAAGCCAGATTCCAATGCGGTCTGTTACGCTTGTGCTGACGAGTCCTCGACAGGCCGGCATTAAGCTGAAGGAGGGCCCCCACGCGGAGGGCGACTACACTGCGCAGGAACTCTTCGATATCCTTGCCGACATTTACTCGTGAGTATCATTGGTAACCCGCTGATGTTTTGTTCACCATCGTTATCGGAACAGTTTCCTCTTCCTCGATGTGCCTGCCGCGAAGCTGCTCAACCTCCAGCAGAAGGTCAAGGCAGACATCGCCAAGCTGCTCCAGAAGATCGATGCGCACCTAGGACAGAGTGTACGTTAACACGTCGTTCTCGACTCGATTTCGCTTAATCTTACGTCCCCATTGCAGACTGGTATCTTTGAGACTATCAGGAGCATGTTTGTCGGCAGGAACAAGAGCCAGAAGGAGGAGATCCGGGATAAGCTTTGGGCTCTCGGCTACTCGCCCGACGAACTCGCCCATTCCGTGCTCGCCGTGTTGGTTGCCTGCTCCGTCGAGCTCTCGCAGTCTATCGTCAACGTCGTCAACTTCTACATCGACGAGAACAAGCCCCGTGACGTGCAGGATCTGGTCGCCAAGTATGGCTCCGGCAAGCAGAACGCCCAGCTCCTGTCTGGCTACGTTCTCGAGGCGCTCCGTACGACCTTCCCATTGCGTCCAGAAGTCATACCGTTGTACTGACTTGCCCCGTATCCCTGAAGGTCTTGACCCTCCGTTCCGTGGCGCCTATCAGCAGGCCTTGCAAACCACTGCGCTCGGCCAGCAGTCGCTGGCGCCGAAAGAGCCCGTCTTCCTCGACATCGCGCAGGCGAACGTTGACGTGAGTGCCCATATCTTCCTTCGGTGACCGTAGAGTTCTCATGGAGCCGCCTCAGTCGCAAGCCTTCCCCGATCCTTCATTGGTAAACCCTACTCGTCCTTTCGACCGCTACCTCGCTTCGGATGGACCCGCCAGGTGCCTCGGCACGGAGTTCTCGACGAAGGTTCGTAGGAATCCGGCCAGTGACGAGATCATTGACACTGATCGGCTCCTCACGCAGATCATCGCGTCCGTTGTTCGCGCGGTCTTCGGCTACAAGACCATTAAGCGTGCCCCAGGGCAGTCGGGTCAACTGAAGCGCCTCAAGGCGGACGTGTTCAAGACGAGCACATACGTGTACTTGTCGCCGACACAAGAGCTTGTTCCGTGGGCAACGTCCATGGTCGTTCAGGTACGCGGTTCCGCTAGTCCATCGAGTGCCGGAACCTGACTGTTCTCCACAGTGGGATTAAACGCGAAACCTGTATGACTTTCCGGCGGTGACGACTGCATGATCTTGAGTGAACGATGTATCTCTGGTTTTCTTGTACCATCCAAAAGTGCTGCAACATTACGACGTTCTATAGCTAACGATCTCCCTTAATGTTAGTATAATTCTCTTGTCAATATACCACCTTTTGCTCGATGCTACTCGCGAGAGATCCTTCATGGCGCTAGCGGCAGTCCCAATGCAGATGGAAACCTCCAAAGAATGATACGGGGATCTTCGTGTCTAATTGCATAGCTCTCCTGTCAGTCCGATATTTGATGTCGTCTTTTTGCTTGATGATCCCTGTGATAGACTCTTCGGTCGACATAGGCGGCTTACCGAATGCTGATTATGTGTCATCGATTCTTTCCCTCGAGCAGGAAAAACAAAGATGCAGTAGGGTAAGGGAGCGTGCGCGTTGAGTGTGCACAGTATGGGTTCAAGCAAGGCCAGTGAAAGCGCGTCGTACTGTGTGACGAACGCGTCAAGTCACGCGATGACGTGACGTCCATTGATTGGTCATTCCCATTCGACTGGCGACAATAGCATCACCACGGGCAAATCAACCTGTTCGGACTCCGAAAATCCATAGAACACTCGGGCTGGTGGAGAACCTTGACGGAGCATGTTCGGAGTTCAAAGATTCCTATCATACGCAAATTTATCCAAGGATCTACGACGCGTGCTCAGACAATGAAGCATATTCTTAGCATGTTCGGTCAAAATCCCCGAAAACTTTGAATTCTCCGGTGAAAATCCAACCTTTTCGGGGCTGTATTTGGCCCCCGAACATGGCCACTAAAGGTTCTCCACCGCTTGCTTTGTTCTTAGGATGTTCGGAGTCCATACAAACTGATTTGCCCGCGGTGCATACGTACATATGGCCAACATACTGGGATGCTAGATCGATCTGAGACTGCCGTTGTATTCTTCTAATCGAGTGTCATCGGCCTAGATGCACGAAGGGCACCCAGCGTATGAAGGAGCGTCCACTCGATCGCAGACGCTTTACAGCAGCGTGAAGTGCATTGGCTGAGTAGAGGTAGTCCGGGCTGTGCACCGCAGGGTCTACAGATGTCGCCAACAATGACTTGTAGAATGCGTCGACGACGAACGGTCCATCCTCATCCGCGATTGACCTGCGTAACCGTCGCCATCAAGTAACTGGTCGATGAGGTAAGGGGACATTAGACTCACCACAAAGTAGCAACTGCTCCGCGGAAACCAGCGAACAGTAATGTAGCGGCCAGGTGGATTGGCTCATCAGGCAGGGCATCGTCAGCGGCTGCTGTCTGACAAGCGTTGAGAAAAACTAGCCATGCGTTGGGCATATCGAGCTCCATCAACTGTGACACCTTCAAGCGATCTTCTAGAATCAACGAACTCTTCAGAGGGTTTTTAGGATCCTGTACTCCATGGCACGCGAAATGCACTATGGATGCACCGGGTAGTGCCGCGAGAACATCTTGGATGAGTGCCCGCTTGCTTGGAGCCCCGTACTCCGTTAGAAACGATGGTGGGATGTACTGCTCGAGGATCCTCAGTTCTTCTTCCGTGGCGGGCAGAGCTGGCTGACCGGCTGCGTACGGTTGTATCACAGCCAATACTTTGAAGGTGCTCGATGCGGGCAGTGGCGCGAGAAGTGTCTGGAGCGTAGGTGTATATGAAGACACCACGAAGTCGCCAGTGCATTCCGTCGATTGGGCACCGTCGCCATAGATACCTGCCGCGTGGATGGGCAACATGGCAAATGGACCAGTGGGCATCCACCAAAGTCGAGGAGGCGTTTCAGTTTTCTGTTATCAAACATCAGGCAGTGGTCGATAAATGGTTAACAGGGAGTTATGAGCATGTGATCGGACTCGCCTGAAGATCCAAACGAGAGAGAACAGGATGAACGACGTTAAGCCACAGCGTCGCCAAAACTTTCCTCATAAGATCATGAACATTGTCAGGTGCACCGTAAAAGACTAGTTTCGCAGCTCTCTCCTGACTGGCAGAACGATAGGAATTTCCGGCCAACACATGCCGCATCTTGTTGGCAAGCGTCTCCACAGTTCGATAGCTGAGACCACTTAGAGGCACATGAAGTGGCTCTTCATCTCCGGTGAGTATCAATGCAGTACACTCAGCCCTGAAACCGCTAGCAATCAACAAGACGACGGGCCCTCCATCTGCTGCAGCAAATAGGGAATCGAATGACTTGTTACCAAGGAAATCCTGAAACCCGGGCACTCGTTGGATCTCTTCGATAATTTCCATCCAATCGGCGTTTAGCTCGCTGAAGTGGGCCGTCTCCTTTTCGTACTCCAGGCCAAAGTCTCCATCTTGCGTACTCACTGTGCTTCTAGGCCTGGAGGCATCTCGTAGTGCACCCTTCTCTAGCATGCGCGAGAGCTCGCGAAGCTTGTTGGCCAGATCAGGTCTGATAGCATCAAGATCATGCAGAGGTGTGCGCAGTTGGAGAGCCTGAGACCAGAATACCGCACGCCCCGCCTCCAATAACTCCACCGCCTGCTTGTATTTCTTTTGGCGTATAGCGCACGCCGCCGCCTCTCGAGCCAAGCCGTCGGTGTTCGCCGTCAACACCCGCCGACGAGAGTCCACGTCTGCACCGACGCCGGCCAGCAGGGGGAGGAACTCTATAGTAGTTCGGTACGCCTGCAGGGCTAGTCCGTGGCCATCATCGCAAGCGTCAGACAACCTGGCCCACATACGGGCTGCGGGGAACCGCTGGGACAGAGGCGCCGCGTAACACTCCGCGATGGCTTGAAACGCATCGCTGGCTGCGTGCACATCCTCGAGATTGTTACCCGCCTCGTCCGTGCGGAGGAATCGCTCTATTAAAGCGGTCCCGAGAGTCTCGAGAATCGGGCACCGGGCGGGATTGTTTCGGTCAGTGTAGTGGAAACCTTGGAGCGTCACCCTGCACAGCTCAATAGCCCCTTGCACGTCAGAGAGACGACCTATCTCCTTCGACCTGAGTAGATGAGCGTCTGCGAGACTATTGAGGCATGAAATGCGATCGTAGTGACCGTCTGGGAGGAGCATGAGGGCCTCACGATGATACTGTATGGCATCGTCGAGGTCCTCAAGTTCAGCTGTTTCGCTGTAGTGAGTTCGGAGTGCGATGGCGAGGTCGTTAAGCGTCGATGGCCGTTGACTTGACGTCTGTCCTAGGATCGCGAGTGCGCCGCGATACAACTCAAGTGCTCTCTCTAGATCCACAAACTGGTGATGTTGGTGATATCGTGCATGCAAGGCCAGCCCTAACTTTCGATATAATTCCGCGCGAGTTGCAGGATCTCTGTGCTGCATAGTCAATGCCTCTTCGAAGAGGTCGACCGCCTCGTCCAAGTCAGCAACCTGACGAACATGCCTCGATCGAGCCTGCAGGGCCTCGCCAAGGTTGCGCATCGAGGCCCACCGGTCAATGTCGGGAGGGCTTCGCAAGCTGAGGGCCTCGCGGTGCATTAATATCGCCTCATCCAGGTCCAGTGCTTTCCCACCGTAGAGGAAGCGAGTGCGTAAGGCAACTCCAAGGCCATCCAGCGTGGCGGGCCGGTCAGGATGCGACGATGGCCTCGATTCCAATGCCTTGCGGAGCTCTTCCACGGCGAAGTCAAGTAGAGATTCCATGCTAGGCGTATTGTGGACTCGCATGTAGTGCGTGTAGTAGGCGAGCCCCAGGTTATATCGCAAGCGAGCTTGTTCGGGATGCCCATCAGGCAGAATCCGCACCGCTTCCTGATGGAGCGAAATAGACTCGCTCGACATCTGCAGAAATTCATGGCTGTTCGGCCCCGCCGACGCAGAGCATCGCATACGGAGCGCCACGCCCAACTTGTCGAGGGCATCCCAACGGTCCTTGATCTTCGCATCGAGGGCTTGCCTGGCTGTCATTATCTCGGCCTCTAGCTTCTTCTCCTTATCCGTGACCGGAGTGTCACCATGCGCAGTGCCGTTAACAAGGTTTTCCGGAGACATAGCCTCTGGAGTGCGGAAGTCTGGCAACTTGTCCTCGCGAACAAAGGGTATTCTCCTCGTTTCGTCGAAGCTCGTGCGGAGAATGGGTGCCAATACGTTGTATGGATACGAGTGCGCGGGACGGCGGACGGCTGGCTGGCTCAGGCTAGCATGATGAAGCGCAACGGCTTCTCGAATATCTGCGAGCTGCTTTGTTTGATCGTACCTGGTGTACAACGCAGCGATGAGCTCGGCTCGTACAGTGACTCGCGCACTCTTGTCTCCTGGCTTCTGCACGAGTTCAAGAGCTCGGCGATGTAATTCGATCGCCTCGTCGAGGTCGGCTGGTGGCGAACTCGCCGTGCATCTATCCTTCAAGGCCAATGCAAGATAAACATATGTTTCGCGCCGCAAACTGGGCGATGCGTCCGCATCGATCGCTTTGCGGTGTAAAGCGATGGCCTCATCCAGGATCTTCACGGGTAATCCGGACAATAGCCAGGGCCTCGTGAGGGCGAGGAGATATTGTCCCCGCAGAGATTGAGCAAGGTCGTTGAACAACACAGCTCGTTCGGCAGGTTGCTGCGGCGCCGACGCGAGGGCACCGCGGAGCAGGGTAATGGCCTCAACCACGCGCTTGCTATCCCATGAATCATTACTCCACTTAGCCAGCATCAGAAGCGTCTTCGACAGTTCAGCGAGAATGCGCGGCCTCTCCAAATGAGGGGGAGATGCAAGGAGCAGAGCTTCACGCAACAGCGCAATCGGGTCGTTCAGATCCGGCAGTCGACCCATCTGTTGAAATCGGTTACTGAGGGCGGCTGCGAGACGCAAGAGTGAAGCAAGACGTTCTGGGTGATTCGGAGGGTGCAAAGACAAAGCCTCGCTTAGACATGAGATCGCTTCTTCGAGATCGGCGAGAGCACCGTCCGAGTCAAAGCGGGCATGTAAAGCAAGACCCAAATCTCTCAGACTCTCTGATCGGTCCAAACTGTGTCCTCCTGAGTACGATAGTGCCTTTCGATGTCGAGCGATAATGTCGTTGTCGAAGTCTGGAAGATTGGCTAGCAACTGTTACACCACAGGTTAAGGGATGAGAACAGACCTCACCTTCGCTATGTCCTTGGGAATCACAGCTCTCCATATTATCGATTGACGAGTCCGATTCTGGGCCTGTTTGTGAAACCGTGTAAAGGATGTGCGAGAAACCAGCGCCGATTGAGCATGTCCACGCGCGTTGTTGAACCTAAACGCTGGGCGGCCAGGTTTATTGGGAAATGCATACTTTCCGCGCTGACTGTGAAACGACATGAGTAGATGTCGACTGCGAGATCTGCGATGCCTTCCCTGGCGCGGACCAAGGCGGTGGGACGCGTCACTGACAGTGGCTATCTGCCGTCTCAGACGGACAGCCGCCCTTGCCAGCTGAGTGTGTAAAACCATGTTTCAGTGCGATGACGACTCCACATTCTCTTTCCCGTATTCTCTGTCTGCCCATAGACCGGCCATAGACTCCTAAGTTATGTCGTCCCAGACAGTCCATCTTCTTGTGCTTGTCCATGGCATGTGGGGCAACCCCAGCCATCTCAACAGCCTACAGAAAGCGATCAAGGAACGCTACAGCCAGTCAGATGCAGAGAAAGGACCGGATGGCGAGGAGCTGGAGGTCTTGCTCGCTAAGACTAACCAGGATGAGCACACATATGATGGCATTGACTGGGGAGGAGAGCGCGTGGCCGAAGAGGTATGTCTGATCAATGCTGGTACCCGATATTTAATGTGACTTGTGGCTGTGCGCCCTTAACTGACTCAATTCGCAGATCTTCGCCGCGGTGAAGCGACTGGAAGACGACGGTAAGAGAATTACTCGCTTCTCAATCACCGGGTATAGTCTTGGAGGACTGGTTTCTCGCTATGCCGTCGGGTTCGTGTTTACTCCTTAGCGCACTCTTCATGACCTCATATCCGTGGTAGTGTCCTCCATCAACGTGGTTTCTTCGACAACGTTACCCCAGTGACTTTCAATACCATCGCAACCCCTCATATAGGTCTGCCCAGATATCCCACCTTCATTTCTTCGGTCGCTTCATACCTGGGGCCCACGCTGCTCTCGCGAACTGGCGAGCAGTTCTGGGCTGTGAGTTATATTTCCGGTCCGTATCAGAGCTACAGCTGATCTGCGGCTAGGTGGACAAATGGTCACCGCGGGGACGGCCTCTCCTAGAGGTAATGGCGGATCCCGAGCGTATCTTCTACCGAGCGCTGTGCAAATTCCAGATTTTGCGCATATACGCCAATACTGTCAATGATCAGACAGTGCCGTATCCTACCGCGGCAATAGAAGCGGACGACATCTTCTACGACCACATGATTAACGGGATAGAGATGTATGCAGCCCATGTTTCTCTTCTACATGCAGCGAACTCATTGCTATAATATATGCAGAGAATTGGACGAACAGTATGCCCCTCTAATCAAATCTTACCAACTACCCGACACACCACCACCACCGCCTGTCACGCCGAAACCCTTGTCATCGGGATGGTTCGCCAATATACGACCGCCGTTGCCACCTGCTCTGCAATTTAAATTCCCGTATAACGTCGTGAGTAGGTAGCAGAATATAACAATTCTAGTACTAACACATTGAGCAGCTCATTTTCGTTACCTTTCCCATCATCTTCCCAATCTTCCTAACACTCGTCCTCACACGCCTGACGCTGTCCATGCGTGCATCCCGGAAGCGGCTTCGATTACTTGAGAAGGAGGAGTCTTCCGTCGATCGCTTGATGCACGTCATCGCAAGGCTAGAACGCGGCATGGAGGGTACCATGGCGGACATGCTGGAAGGGCCTGCATCTCTCTCGACTCCGCCAGAGGTACCCTCTAATGGCGCTGCAGCCGCCCTAGTCACCCCAGAGGGCGAGTGCTCAGCGCTGGAGAACGGGGAGAGGCCTGCGAAAACGGAGCGCGTCGACTCGGTCACGGCGTCGCACCCGAGCGGCAGACCACCCACTGTGCTGCTGACGGATCTGCAGCTGCGGCTCGTCCGCACGCTAAACACGTTGCCCCACCTTCAGAAGGAGCTGGCGTTCATACACCCTGTCGCGAACGCACACGGGCCAATCATCTGTCGCGACCCGCGGCGGTTCCCCAGCCACAAGCTCGGCGAGGGCGTCGTGCGACACTGGGCGGACCACTTCGTCATCTGAAGCGCGGAGGCGCGACCGGCAGGTATCCATTTCGATCTTGCGTTACCCGTTGGGAACACTGTGTATGTATGTTGGCTCGTTATAGGACGGACATTTCCTAATCTGCATCCTATGCGAACGTCGCGCTATTGTCCGCCTCGGGTGCCGTAGCGCGCGCGCCCCGAGTAGAGACGTTTCCGCCCCTCCATTGTCCCAGCGAGTCAGTGAGTCCTGTTTATGTGTTTCGCTGGCCACGTGTTGTAGGTCCCGCTACGGTGCGTCTCTTTTCGAGCTTCCTTTCTCTCGCGCCGAGTCGATGCTGCCGCCTTTGCTGTGCGTGGCTCAATAAGCGCCCATATAAGGGTGGATGCCACCAGTTGAGGTTGGTACTTCTGACCACGACTGCGTCGCACTTCTACTCACACTCTATCTCGTTCTCTACCAGACCAATATCGTGCCTGTATCTCTGAGGTTGATACGCATCGAGACGCAGACCATCTCATTGCAATCATCAACTGAACCAACATGGCGCGTACGAAGAGGATCGCGAAAGTCAGCAACAGAGATCGTGTGTACCCCACCGTCGTACGCGTCCCGCCCACGATGCTGACCTCTCATTGCAGGGACTCTCTACACACTGGCTAACCTACAACTGAAGTCATTCAGGCAGGATGAATTTCTCATGAAAGGTCAGCAGTGCCTTCCCGGTAGTGTACCAACACGACAACTGACATCCCCAATAGCTAAGGCACATTCGGAAAGGGCTGGGGAGGCATGGAGCCAGCGAATGGAGACAAATATAAGGAACGAGCTTGATACGCTGGTACGGCACTCGAATCACTACCCAATTGGCGACTTATACTCAGCCATTTGTTTGACGCAGCTTGCTGAGGGTCTCGTCACTTGGGACGAAGAAAGAAAGGAGTGCAACACATCGCAAGACATGGTAGTCATGTATGGACCTTTTGATCGGCCGTGTCGCTTATATACAATTGACCATCGCGTTCGAACACAGGCTCACTCGCAACAAACTGAGCAGTAGCGACAAGTCGCTCTCGCTACGCAACGCATACTCGGCGGAGTCGAAGCATTGGCGCGCAGTGTTCCCGCCTACCAAGCGGAAGACAAGGCTCGATGTATGGCATACTTCATCTGACATTTTGACACCCATCTCATATGCCCTACAGTACATGTGGGAGTTCATCAGGTCCCGTGGTAAAATATCGACACTCCTCCGCCAAATCGCGGCTTTGGTCAAGGAGAAGGAGGAGCAGAACGGGATCATCGCAGACCTGCGGCACCGGCTTGCGCAGCGCGAACAGAGTGGCCGCGTCGTGACCCTGCCCACTCCTGGGCCTTCCACGCCGACCCCGCACGCTGTCGACGCCTACCCGACCCCGAGATCCGAAGCAGACGCGGAGGAGTCCCCGCTCTTGTTGTCACCATCGTACGTCTCATTTTCGTCTCATATGAAGCTTTCTGACCGAGAGGTGTTGTGTATGCCAGGTTGCCGTCAGCGTCAGTGCACCCCAACAGAGCACCGCTTACGCCTGTGTCCAATCCGCGACCGATCCTCAGGAAGCGTATCCTCCAAAGTGCACCAGCGACTCCATCACCCCTAGCACGCCACGTTCAAATGTACGCTGATGTTGATGATGATGTAGCGATGGACGAGGGCGATGCAGACGCAGATAATTCCTCGTCAATGCCGGCAGATCGACTCCGTAGTTTGCAAGGCGCGGAAGACAGCATGGTGCTCGACGACGCCGCCGAAGATGATGATGATGATAAAGACGAGCTCTCGGACATGGACCTAGAGGAGGAATTCGAGCCACTCGACGGGTGTGCCACGGCCTTCTCGTCGGAGCGTCGAGCAGGCAAGGGCATGTTCATGCGCATGACAGACGTGTTCGGAAACTTCGTCGGGGACCTCTTCACCTCCGGTCGGGCTAGATCTGTCGGGCCCCAGTCAGATCAAGAGAAGCCGCTGGATGAAATTCTCCCGGAACTATCCCCTGAACTCTTGGTGAACGCCAATGGCGCTGCTGTTGATGCCTCTTCGATTATCACCAACACAGCTGCGCCGTCGTACTGCTCCCGGGCCGTCTCACCATTGCCAAGCACCCCAGACCTTCATGAAGTGGAGATCGAAGAGCTGAAGGAGACTATTGCCCGGCTGAAAGCTGACCTCGAAGCAGCGCAGCGCACTCTGACGGAGAAGGACGCGCGCATCGAGGAGCTACAGGGACGGGTTGAACAGAAGGAACGACGCCTGCGACTCTTGATGAATCTTCATGAGCAGATGAGCGCCGAGGTACGTCCTAAACTCGTTGATTCTCGGGTTTCGCGCTGACGGTGCGTGGTAGTTCGAGAAAGACAGGGCGGGGCTATGATTATTCATATGTATTCAACCTGTTTTTGCGTATAGTACAGTGGCAGGACGGTCAGATAATTACAGTATATTTCCGGAGGGGCCAAGACGCCTTGGATCTATACCCTCCAGCACAGTGAGATAAACAAAGTTGTGACGCCTTCGGTAAGCGCCGTCCGTCGATGAGCTCTCGAGTAGCAGCCTAGTCTCCCGTAGACAAGCCACTGGATACGAGATCATGAAAACAACATAAGCGAGCAGCGCACCGTGACTAATGCGGACCACCGTGGCCTAGACCTTGAATATTACTAGCACTGGCACGTGGTCGCGTTTCATAGACTTGGACGCCAATAACTTCCCAGACTCTCAAGGCCTCAAGCCTTAGCCTCTCCCACTCCGACTCTCCAATCTCCAGACTGCATTGTTTCAACGTTTCTAAGCAGGGCCCCCTTTTTCGCCGAGGAGCATGATTCTCACGATGTCAAGCCAACACGCACGTATTTCAAGTTCCTGTCGGCGGTATCTAGCACAGATGACCGCCGACATCCCCTTCAAATAGGTCGTCTTTAGGGGCTGCCTACGGGAGACTATATCTAGCACAGTCTGCAAAGTTCAGGTCATATCATGATACCGTACTTCGCAGAAGATATCCACAACGCGGCTACCGGCAGTCGAATAGGGCCAGCGTCACTCGGACCTACCTTTCCACGGGGGGATCTGTCAGTTAAACTGCTAGTGCGTCTGTGAGAATGGATTCTACTGTCAACGGTAGCTGGTGCTAAATCTCAGAGTACTCATCTGCAGGGTGATTGAACCTTGCTTCACCCACTGCGCATATTATCCCTAGACTAGCAAGCAGTAAGCAGTACACCACATTGTGACTACGCAGCACAACTGATTAGCCATTGTCAGTCTACACACATTGCCATAACGGTTTGTACCGATGGGCATGTCACTTAGATGACAGACTCAGTGCTGTGTACCATGCGCTATCAGTCAGTCCGTGGACCTGTTCCTGGGTCAACGTCCAAGACAACATTGGTTCTGATATACTGTGTGCAGGGAATTGTTAATGTGACATGGATTGCACTTTCCGGCCACCCTAGTTGATGAATGCGCCGTCGCGGCGTATAATTACAGTCTCTGGTAAGACTGTCGAGGCACCATTCGCTCTCTAGAGGCCGCGACCGTACTCATGGCTGCCAGTACACCCGAAGTCGCTCCAGACTTCACTATACAGGCTCTCCTAACGCAGATGTGCGAGCCGTCCCTTACGACAAGCCGCCCACTATCTATCGGCGAGTTCACGTATGCCTTCGTGCGACAGGGAGGTGGGATGGCAGATCTCGCCGCCGTATTGTCTCTGGAATGCACCGGGGGGTATACCGTCGCAGACGACGCCGTCATCTCTGCCTGCGCGGCGTTGCGTCTTCGGCACCCACTGCTAGGGTCCAGCGTGTCGTTCTGTGGGACACCCCATTTCGCGATCAACTCACCTATGACGCAGGCGCACGCTTTACGCACGGCGAAGGATCAGATTGAATTCCACACATTCGACGACCAAGGCAAGGCCCTCATAGCCTTACGCGACCAGTGGCTCGCCTTCGACCCCGACAAGGCACTTGACATCCGTGAGCGGACATGTGCTCTCTGGTGGGGCAGAGATGGCAACCCAAATTCGGGAAAGTACCTGTTCGGCCTGATGACAACTCACTTTGTCACCGATGCTCGCCGCTGCCTCAACCTCGTGCGCTGCTTCTTGGAGCTTCTCGCGAGCCCGGGACAAGCGCAAGAGGAGCTGGACACACATTTCTCTGGACAGGCCTCACCTGTCCCAATTCCGCCACCTACCGAGGACCTCAAACCTAAGCTAGATGGAGACGAGGACAAGATCCGTAAAGCCAAGCTCACGTTCGATGAGTTGGTGACTCGCTATGCCGAGAAGGTGCGCCCGAATCTACATTTATACTATGCGGAGGAGTCCTGATAAGGTTTTGCAGCCCAAGTCCGGCATCCTCCCTGATGGCTCGCCTTCGGCTGTTCGCATCCCTCGAGTGATGAGCCGAGTCTGGTCGAGTGAAGATACCGCCCGTATCCTCCAGGCGTGTAAAGAGCACGGTGTTACGATCACGCACCTCGTCAACGCAGCCGGTGCCCTATCATCTGTGCACGGCCATGATTGTACAACTGCGACGGCCACCGACCACGACGATAGTGACGCGTTCTACTTCGAGATCACCCAGCCGATTGACCTTGTCACGAAGCTCCCCAGAATAGCTGCGAAATTCGGCGATATGGAAACTGCCCTTCGGGTGGATACATATCCCATAATGCTCTGTATTCCCCGGTCAGCCGTCGCGCCCACATCTACTCCAGCGCATATATGGGAGATTGCCAAGCAGTGCAAAGAGCGAAGCGATGGTTTCATAAAGTCGCCGCACTTCTGGCACCTCCTCTCAATGTATGGCCCTCTGCACGCCGACGCCTACAAGGCAAGACTCGCAAGCAGGCCAGCCTTGCCATTCATGAGCAGCTTCGGTGACCTCAAGGCGTTACTCCCCTCCCACTACACTGTCCACACGACGGCAGCTACCCCCGGGTATCCGACCAGCGCGGAAATCCGTGCCACGGACTTGTGGACTACGGTCAGGATCGATCCCTCATGCCTTGCTTATCACCTCTTCACATTCGACAGCCGACTGCACTTAAATTTCAAGTACAATGCGAATTTCACGAGTGACGCTCTAGTCGACCCCTGGTTCAATCGTTTGCTAGAGATCGTATCGCGGGCAGTTCAGGGCTGATAATTTTCGTCGGGTTGTCGTACCGGGACGGATTGCCATGATCGTGACTGCGAAGTAATCTGCCAGTGTCGTCTTTTAGAATGCCTTATTCCATCAGGCACTGAATAAGTGGCGCTAGTAGACCTCGACTAGGCTTCCTAGTAGGCTCACCGGAGGCCTAATAGATGACATCAATCAATTATGGACGTCAGCTCCAATTCCTTCCTACAGCATAGCTAAGCCTTGGAAGAACTCCTCAATACTTCAGTACTTAAGCTTACTTATGTAGGACAGGTGTTTATTCTCCCGACACGATCCAGTACTATCATCGTGACACTACCAACTGAACTACCTCCCTTGTTTTTCCGATGGTATCCGACATAAGTGCCATAGAGACAACGTTGTCAGGTTGTCATTCTGGATCTTCTGGCGCGCTTTATTGTATCCTGCTCCGACTACCATTTCAGTTTCACCCATTGACTTTGGAATCACATTACTTTTTCTGCCCTCTCTATGACTCTATCCACCGCCAGACTGAGTGTGGCGCTCGTTTCCAGCTCCTTGTTGTCAAACGGGCGCCACCCTGCCAGCTTCTGGTTGTGTAAGTGCCGTAAGCCAACGACAGCGATTTTACTTCATTCATAAGGCACTTTGTCTTTTTTCCGATCGAGAAGATCTCAAGAACCTGGTATAAGGTCTGCACAGGGATGCTTCTGCAGGCGTGTACGCATTGTGCGCTTTGATTGCATCCCCGGATGAGCCTCCATTGTCACTAGGGGTGACATGGCTGACGATAATGCTACAAGTACCGTCTCCAGGTGAGTTCCTGCCCCCTCGAACCCGCGCTCGGGTCTCTCTACCGACCTGAGCCCCGCCACTCGTTGTGCTCAGAATCTTCAAATTCCATTCGAGCCTTGCCGGCAAGGCCGTCGAACCGGGCGTCCACCTCTCCTTAACATCCAATCGAATACGGCGAACCGACCACCATGGCACCGATCAAGCGCAACCATAGGCTGAAGAATGTCAACTACCGGGACCGTGAGTGCTGAACGTGGTGACGTCGCACTGCTAACGCAGCCGTCTATATGGCAGGCGCCCTTGTCACCGTCGCTCGCTTCGAAACGAAGGCGTTCAAGAGCAAGGATTTCATCATGAAAGGTGGCCTTGTTCATGCTTGCTCTGAAGCACTATTGATGATACGACTTATGACCTTAACCCAGCGAAGCTCCATTCACGTCGAGCGGGCGAGAAGTTCGCTGACGAAGCGAAAGCAACGACCGCGATGCGTACCGCGCTCGAAACACTGGTAGTGTCTTTGCTCCTTCATCTCAAACGCATTCACTCATGTGCATCCTAGATCGCCGATGGCGTCCTCGAATGGAACGAGGACACAGAGGAGATCTTCATTCCCGCAGAAACCTATGAATTGTGAGTATACATGCGGTCCCGAGATGCTGAAGTAGTTCCTGCTCACCACAATCCCGTAGGTTTGGCAAGGTTCCCGGGCGTCTTGCAGATGACCGCTCTCCGGAAACGTACATCACCCACTCTGTCAAACTGCGCGAACTGTTCCCGCCTTCGAAGCCGAAGACCAAGAAGCAGGTGCGTTCACCCGCCGTGCTTACGCGGCTGCGGCTTGCCAGTGCTGACACGGACGCCCTCGCAGTACGTCTGGGACTACATCAGGCTATTCGGCAAGTTCGGGGCCCTTCAGCGAGAACATAGCGCGCAGCAGCAGCAGCAGGGCATCCTTCACGCCACATTGGCGACGCTCCTGTCCAGACCCGGAGCCGCCGACTCGCCCGGGGCATTGTTGACCTCTACACCATCGCGCCGTTTGCAGGCGGACATATCTCCGTCTACGCCCACACGGTCCAGCATCTCCGCGACTCCCATCCGCAGGGCCTATACAAGCCCTGCGGTGCTCAAGTCCGAAGACTTCGACAGGCGGATGACACCCGCGAACGTGCGCGCACCCTTGTACGTCCGCCCTTCGAGCTACGCATGCGAGCTTTGCCGTTTGCATTCGTCGCCACTGATCTCCGCTTCGCAGTCTCGCGCCCGGCATGGCGCCCCCAACGCCCGTCTCCAACCCGCGCCCGGCCCGCCGGACAGATACCATCCGCGAGGACCCGCCCTCGCCCACTACCTCGCGCCAAGGACTGATGCGCTCCAGCACGCAGGACATGTTCGTAGACGAAGACGAGGACGACGCGATGGGCGAGACCGCCTCACAAACCCAGCCTAACACGTCCCTCCTCGATAAGGGCAAGCTGGTGTTGTGCCTGCTCATGGCCAGGGCCGTGACTCCCCTGCAGGTGATGGGCGGTGGGCGGGCGTCGTCGCCGACGGACCCGGCGACTCCCGGTGCGGATGTGACCATCGACACGGCCCCGGGCTCCAGCACGTTGATCGCCATGGACGAGGGTCCGCGCGAAACGAGTGGCGAGCACGTCGAGAAGCTCAGGGCGGAAGTCGCGGAGCTGAAGGCGCGCCTGCGAGCCGCGCAGCGCGACGCGACCGACAAGGACTCGCGCATCGTCGAGCTGCAGGAGAGGCTCGCGGAGAAACAGGCGGCGCTGGAGGGCCTCGTGAAAGGGCTCATGCCCGTCATGCCTGCAGTATGTCCTCGTCATCTTTCAGCTCCGGCGTGTGACGAAGGCTGATGTGTTTGTAGTTGGCTGAGGCGGCCAAGCATGTCGCAGGTGCCGGCAGCGGGTTCACGATGTCTGTTTGAGGGGGTGTCCAAGCGGGGGGTTGTGCATGTCTGCTGCTTGTAGGAGTGTATCGTCTGTCTTGCTGTGGTCCATTCCTTGATGTTGTGTCGCATCGCCTGTCCTAGTCCTGGGTTACTCGTCGTGTCAATCAGCTCGGTTCCATCGAAATGATAATGAATGTCTCGGATGAGTTTTGCAAGCTTTGCCTTTGCCCGGACACAGAACCGCAGCTCACGCGCACACAAGTATTGCCCGAGAAGAACCCAGTTTGAAACACCCTACACATGCATCATTCAGCAGCTCGCTGCTTAGACCTATCCCCACCCCATCCTCAGGCTTACTCAGCCCGTATTAAGACGTCGACATGGTATTGTCCGCCTTCTGCAGCGTCACGTTGATGTTGCCGGTCGACGCGCCGCCGGTGAAGGTCGCGGTGAAGGGCTTGTCCGCGCCGCAGACAGCGGCGACGGCCTTGATGCCCTGCTCCCAGCGGCCCTTGCTGATGGTGATCGTGTCGCCCGAATTGACGGGCATGATGAGAAACTCGGAGCCGCCAGACGTGCCCGTCGTGTTCGTTGGGTTGCCCTGGCAGAACTCGATGGAGCCCGAGATGCCGCCACAGATCTGGAGCAGTGCGACGTCCGTCTCGTGCGTGTTGAGCGTTCTGTGCAAGATGCGTCAGTGCTGTGTGAGACGGCGCGGTAGGGATATATGTACGTGTTGGAGTCCGTGCATACGACGTTACTGACGGTCTCCTGACGCGGCCAGTGGAGCATCGGAAGCGCGAGCGCGCCCGCGACGAAGAGGGCGGTCGAGTAGAAGAGAGCGAGCATCTTCGCCGTAGTGGTTGACAGCGAAGCGTTGGCAGGACGGTTTAACAGACGGCGAGGAACACGAAGGGGCGGAAGGCTGAAGCTTCAAGGAGAAAGGATGCAAAGAGCATGGGCCTGAACCGGTCAGTCGGGCGGGAGAAAACGAATGGTGTAAGGGGTGCATCGTGCGCGCTGGAGGTTTATATACGAGCTCACTGGCACGGCGAGCATCTCGAGTGTTGTCAGGGCAGCGAATGCAGGCATCTGGGAGTCCGGGTGGAAGTTGGAAGGATGTCTGGGAGGCACGCGCCGGACCCTTGTGCCTCGGTTGCCGATCGTCGGTCGGTCGTCACTGGTGATTGTTGCTGGCGACATCGATCAATCCGCTGGATCGTCGGTGCCGATGACCGGACCGCACACCCGGCGAACGCGCTCCACTCTCGTCGGTCGCGTCGGCGTCGGGACAGCTCCATATCAGGCAATGGCGCGCACGCCCGATATAGCAGTCCACGCGCCTCCGGCCTATCACCGATGTCGGCGCCGATAGCACCGAAACAGTGGAAACGCCGCGATCGAGCAGTCAAAGGCACCCC
Organism: Daedalea quercina L-15889; assembly: GCA_001632345.1. Lineage (NCBI taxonomy): Eukaryota > Fungi > Basidiomycota > Agaricomycetes > Polyporales > Fomitopsidaceae > Fomitopsis > Fomitopsis quercina. The sequence continues at coordinate 54,121 of KV429113.1, forward strand.
CGCACACGATCTGCACCTCATCCAATGCAGCACTGCACCCGCCGCCTCCTCTGCGCCAGCCGCGCCCCCTGGCGAACCCGCCTGCTGTCTGGCACAGCCGGTAGTGGCCTGAGATGTCGGCAGCTCGCCACCTCTTCGACCTCAAGCTCAACTTCGAGCACGCCCGCACCACCCGCACCCGATCCTCCACCAGCCACCGCGCCCTCGCCGCCCAACTCCGCCCTCCTTCTCTTCTGCCTGACCACAGGGCTCGTCGACAGCCTCACGTTCGCCGTATCAGGCGTGTGGTGCGCCTTCGTCACCGGCACCACCGTCCAGCTCGGCATGGACCTCCCATCCCTCTTCACTGAGCTCGGCGCGCTCAAGTCCTCGACCTCGCTCCCCACCGCGGTCACCTACGTCACGAACTCGTCTACCGCCGAGCGCGCGGCAGCTCTCGGGGGCTTCGTCTTCGGAGGCTTCTTGGGGTCGAGGCTCCCGCGATGGGTCTCGCCCGCGCGCTCGAGCGCTCTCCAGTCTGCGCTCCTCGCCGGGGCAGGGGCACTTGCGCTCGTCGACCCGACGGCGACGTACATGCCGCACCCACTCTGGACGCTGGGCATGATCTCAACGAGCATGTCGCTGCAGGCGGTGCTGGTGCAGAGCTTGAAGACGCCGTACGCGACGAGCGTCGCGTGGACGAGCGTGTGGCTGAGCGCGGTCGCGCCCAGTTCGCTGACGTCGCGATGGAAGCGCTTCGCAGGACTTGCGGCGCTGATGAGCGGCGCAGGCATCGGGGCCCTGGCGGTACATTTCGGGAAGGAGGAGGGCGCAGGTGACGAACACAGCGACGAGAGCAGGCGAGTGACTTTGCACAGGATGGGGTGGGGCCTTATTGGTGCCGCGACGGTGAAGGCAGCCGTAGGCGTCATCTTCTGGAGGAGAGGCCGAGGCGGGAGACTGCAACTATAGACGGCACTGCGCACTAGATGTTCGACATTTTGCATACCCCTGCAGGATAGACATCAGTAGACAGCATACATACCCGATAGATGCGGTAGACTTACTGTAGTACTGATCTATACAGCACTCAGGCCGGCCATCGTGAGCGGCGACTTCGTCTCCAGCCTCTGTTCCAAAGGCAGATGCCTTTCCCACTCCCAGTGAGCAGCTACGAGGGAGAATGATACCTGTCCAAGACAAACCTGAGGCCTCTGGGCTTGATCGTATGAGCATTGCCAGTCGCAATGTGTGATCGAGCGAGTCGATTTCCAAAAAAGCCAGACACAGTTCGAATGCGGCGTATTTGCTGCTACTTGACGGGAATCGAGGTGGGGGTGCAGAGGACGTGGACCTCAGGGCCAGGCAAACAGGCTGTGGTCTCGGGCTTCCGGCATCAATAAGGACGTATCCGACTCGGTCCCGTGACACAATGGCGACGCGTCGCGTAGATGATTCCAATTTCCAGAATGCGGACGCTCCGGCCGCATTCGACATCTGTCCCTAACCACCAACGTGTCTGTCTGTCTCCGCAATGTCAGGCTCTCTATGTCTCATCGATACACTGGAAATCGCTCGAGATGCCGCGCACGAGGCCCGCGGCTACGACCCGCAGGCTGCGCGCGCGAGAATATCGGAGGAGCTCAAGAACGTCGTCGATGAGACGGAACTGTCTGACTGGCATGTCGACATGACTGAGGCGATTATGCTTGGGCTCGACTGCGTGCTTACGGGCTTGGACACTGGGGTAGACGGTCTGGTTCGAGTGAGGCAGTTCGCGATGCCTCTGCTGGTCGACGAAACGAAGCGCAAGATGGTCGTCATCATAACGCCCCAAGGAGGTCTGAAGAACTACCAGGTAAACCTTGTCTTTGAATTCATGGCAGCCGAGGTGACCCGGTATGTGCAGAGCCAGCAGATCCGGGACATGGGCTTGAGTCTTATCACCGTCCGCGACGAGAAGTATACGAAGGAGGTGCATGAGGTAGGTCGAGGTGCTCTCCATCAAGCAATCCCGAGTATATTCGACCGACTGGGCGACTATATGCGCAGGAAATAAGAGAGCGCAAGCACCGGGTGATCGTCACAGGTCCTTGGATGGCGCTGGAACACAAGCAATTCTCGAGGCTCCTCCGCTCGCCGGCCTTCACTAAGGACGTTGCCGCCATCGTTGTCGACGAGGCGCATTGCGTCTCCGAATGGATCAACAGCTTCCGGAGGCAATACAGCAGGCTCAGCCAGCTGCGCGACATCGTCCCTCTCGGAGTCCCCTTCGTCGCCGCGTCCCCAGCCATACCGCCCATGATCCTCATGGACGTGCGCCAGAGACTGGGCTTCTCCACGCGCTCGACGTTCCTCGTGAACCTGGGCAACGACCGCGCGAACGTCACGCCGCTCGTCGTGCGCATGGCGGGCGACGCTCGTGCTGGCGACCTGGCGGCGCTGCACTTCACCGTGCAGGAGGCCCTCGCCGGCGGCGACCTAGTGAAGACGATCATATTCTTCAACAACTGCGAGCTCGCGCTGAGGGGCTGGCGCCACCTGCGCGAGCTGCTGCCCGACGCGCTGAAGGAGCGCGTCGACTTCCTGTACACCCTGCGCGGCGATTACACGAAGAGGGTGGTCGCGCAGCGCTTCCTCGATGGCGAGATATCGATCCTCTGCGCGACGGAGGCGGCGATGACGGTACGCAGCACCGCGGGCCCCTGTGGTTCTGTCTGACATTGTGCGAATGCCGCGCTTGCAGGGTCTAGACGTCGCTTCCGTCCGGCGTGTCGTCCAGTACATGCTCCCGGTGTCGCTCTTCCGGTGGGCGCAGCGCTACAGCCATGCGGGGCGCGACGGCAAGCCAGCAGTCGCCGTCTTCCTAGCCGAGGAGTCCGCGCTCAAGAACGCCAGGGCGTGCGTGGTCGCTCGGGATACCGTTGATGACACAGAGGGTATCGACGAGCTGAACAGCTTGTTCAGCGACGAGAGCGACGACGCGAGCAGCGACGATGACAGCATCAGACGTCAGCGCAAAGCCGCCAGAAAGCAAAAGCAGGTCGAAGAGGGCCTGCTGGACTGGCTGGAGACGACCGAGTGTCGACGTGCGGTCGCGAACCGCTACTTCGACAATCCTGTTCGGAGTCAAGGTATGGCTCACGACGCCTCTTCGTGATGTGCTGACATGCCAATGGTACCAGACCCCATTGTGCCCTGCTGTGATGTTTGCTTGCGCAGGAAAGCAGATGACCCAGAGGCCCACTTGAGTTCAGATGAACAGGCCATTCTCGAGTTCCATCAGCGCGCACGAACACGCGAGCCCGGGCCTGTCGTACCTCCAGCGGAGCTAACTAAAGACAATGCTCCAGCCCCGCGACAAGAAGAACGTGCCAAGTGTCTCCGGGATGCTATACTCGAATGGCGATGGGGCTGCTGGGAGCAACATTGCGGATACTGCGTGTGGGAACCGCGAGCTCTGCTGTCCGAGAATGCTATTAACAAGCTCGTCCACTCCGGCAAGATAGAGACGATGGAGCAATTGCGGGCTGCTATGCCTGACTGGGGCTTCTTCGAGCAGCACGGAGCGGACCTCCTAACAGTGATCACCAGAGAAGATCAGGAGTGGCAGTAGACAAATGAAATGGGCAGGCGCGGGCAGTCGTCATCGCTCCACTCTGCGGCAGGATAGTATAATGAATGCAGAATGTTCAGTTGCTAAATAGATTGCTGTTTCAAACATCGTAAATACACTGTATCAATGGGTAGAGAAAAACGACCACCAGCCTCCTCTTCGAGACCGCCCTGGGGGAGACCAAGGTAGAGATCTGCTCGGCAACGCGCCAATAAGTGTACCAGAGCGTATGTATCCCCACCGACCTCGTAACTGCTAGCGATTCCTATTATCCATGTACAAGTAGCCAATGAGCCCTGCTACTCGCAGGAGTTCCGTCTGGGTTCAGTTCAGACGTTCAATTTGAGGTTTACGTTCAGTAGTTACTTGATGACTACGCGCGCGTCGCTAGACAACGACAGTGCTGGAGTACTATTGTGTTGTAATGCAGCGAGCGAGCGAAGCATGCAGTAAGATGTAGCCATGATGATATAACACGATGCGTCGAGTCAACTTGAAAGAATCCTCGATTCGTCGACGTTGAATAGAGCTTCCAAAAGAGGAAGGCGCAATAGGACAAATGTCGCACCCACAATTGTTCTGCATCCCGCGCTTGTACTCGCTTTGGCGACGCCCTCCATTCAGTTCTTAAACATCCGACGCCCAAACACTCCGCGACCGACTCGAGGATGCACCGTGTCTGCTCGGCCGTTACTGCCTGCGCACGCTTTCCATTGTGTTCCGGCGCTGCGCCCGCATAAGCAATAGGCCTGCATTGTCCTCGCCTGCGCTTGTGTTCTCCTTCTTGGTCATTGAGTCAGTGTGGGTGGCGGGTATAAGAGACTAGCAGGTGAGCCACGGAGTCTTCGTGCTGTGCCACCACGATCTGTCCCGACCCCGAGTTCGACCCCTTTCTGGTACACTTGACCGTTCGTCTGCGACGACGACCAACGCAATCTACCCACTCTCCGCCTAATACTCTCGTGCTCGACACCTGTATCTCTATCGTCTCTCCAACTGCCATCGCTGTATCCACTATCTACACGCTACCCCACGACCCAATATCATACACGATGGCCACTCGTTACCTCACCACTACCGTCTCCTTCCCCGAGATCCAGGTGCAGAAGCCCCGGTACGTCTCCCCTACCACAATCTGATTATGTCCGTGCGACCTGACGTGCTCTACCAGTCTGTCGCCGCGCAAGTACCTCGAGCGCAGGATCGTCCGTGCCTGGAAGCACTTCAGCCGGGCGACGCGCAAGACCCAACGCGCGTCCATCCTCCCCGAAGACTTTGTCCTCCTCACCGCGCGCCGCCGCAGCATTCGCTTCAACTGAGTCGTGGGCCACACCTCATGCACAATTTCCTCGCGCACAGTCCGCCACACGATTTGTCTGATACTGACCAGGTGCCACTTCACGTAACGCGCCTCGCTACACTCCTTTGTGCCATGCTTCTCCTTGAAGATATCCCTACACTACGCATACCATCTGCATTCTAATTGTCGTGAGCTGCTAGACGCTGTCTCCGACGGACCCTTCTATGCGCCCTGCCTTATGCTACGCTGCTCATTGCACTAATCGTATGGTCGTATGTACTCCTCCGTATGTACTGCCTCCTTCTGGGATTTGGGACTTTGGGACAATGGGCTACTCAACATCACATCATCCGCGAGTTGTTGTATCCCCAGTCTGTAGCCATTAGGGATGTATCACTAGTGGCTCTCTTGCATTTATTGAGACTTGCACTTGCATTCTGCATGATCTGCCTCGGTGGCGCGCTACAGGGTCTACACTAAGTGAACTATCAGCAATGCCATCACGCACCTACACGTCGTTCGAGGTAAAGAAGGTATATTTATAGAGCTCTATGATGATACAAGCGCGATATACGACAGTCCGGGATGAGGACGAAACCGAGTGGAAGAATAATGGACACGTTGAGGAGTTGATGGCGGATATGGGCAGCGAGTGATCAATTCTTCTCGTCCTTCGCGTTCGGGCGGTTGGGCAACTCGACCTGCGTACGCTCCGCAATGCCATTCGCGATGCCATTCACGCTAGCTATCTGCACGTCCGCCCCCTCGCGCGGCTGTCCGGGCTTCAGGATGCTCGCGATCGTGTGCGCAAGCGGCGTCGGCTCTGCCTCGAGCGCTAGCTTGAGGAACCACGGCTTGCTCATGTAGTTCCGGATCCTACACACACCAGCCAATATGAGTACACCAGACCCCATGACAAGGACGCGGGAGGCAATTAGAAGACACTCACCCATCAGGCAGCAGCACGACGACGTTCGCGCCTTTCGTCTGTGCAATCCGTTTCCCCTCCTTGTCCTCCTTGAACCATCGCAAAGCACCGCTCAAGGCGCTGCCACTGCTTCCGCCGACGAGCAACCCCTCGCTGCGCATGAGCTTCCTTACGGCGGCGAACGCCTCGTCGTCGGACGTCTTCAGCCAGGTGTCGACCTCAGCGCGTGCAAGCACGTCTGGGACGAAATCGTACCCGATGCCCTCCACGATGTAAGCAGCACCGGCATCGGATGTATTGAGAGATTCGGGGACGGCGAGAATGCTTCCTTTCTGTTGGTCGAGCGACTTGAATGTTAGCTTATAGTGGGGAGGAGAGGTGAACAGGCATACGGGATCAACGCCAACGATGATACACGATTTGTTATGTGTCTTCTTGACCGCGCGGGAGAGGCCTGTGACCGTGCCGCCTGTCCCTGCGCCCGCGATGAGGGCATCGACCTTGCCTGACGATGGCCGCTCCACGGTCCCTAGTGTGGACAGAACGGCGTCGATGATCTCAGGACCAGTCGTGAGCTCATGAGCGAGTGGATTGTTCGGCTACATCGAACGCCAACCCCAGTCAGCATGAGGGCTATACAGTCCGGGTGCTCGAGAATGGCTACGCACGTTCGCGTACTGATCGAGGATGATACCTCCCGGTATTTCTCGCTCGAGCCGACGTGCCACCCCTACGATCGTTAAGGAATTCAGCCACGAGAGGTCTGGGGAACGGAGTGTCCGCTCTACCTATGTGGGACTCGGGTGCATCCCAGGCGGCCTCGGTGGGCGTCCGCACAACCTCCGCGCCTAATGCACGCAGAGCGGCTTCTTTCTCCTGTGCAAGCCGTTAGCGAGATCGACTGCGATTATGGCGCTAAGCACACGTACGAGAGACATCTTGTTAGGCATCGTGATAATCACGGAATATCCCTTATCTGTAGTATTCAGCATATGTTCAGGTAAATGGACACTGGTTTGACCTTAACAGCGCAGGCCAACGCAAGGCCAATTCCTGCCACGGCACGGTCAGTATACGGAGCGCGCAGGCCAAAAGAAAGCGTACCAGTATTCCCGGACGTGGGCTCTATGACGATGCTGTGGCCGGGGATGAGCTTGCCCTCCTCCTCGGCGGCTTCGACCATCCTCTTTGCGATGCGGTCCTTCACGGAACCACCAATTGATGTATATTCGACCTTTCCAACTATTCATTTGCGCTCAATGAGACAGATGAGTACTGTTCATAGGGTACCATGACTCACGCAGGTTGCACTCTATGCCTTCCTGCTTGGCTATCCTGTCTAACCTGATGAGCGGGGTGCTCCCCACTGCTCCAAGGGCGTTATCGAGTATCTGCGGCGAATAAGGCATACTAGCTGGCTAGGACGAAACACAGTCCACAAAATGAACTGCTGGGAAGTACGGGCTGTGGGAGCAGGGAAGACGGAGGTAGGTGTCGGAGGTGGAGAACGGACGCCGTCCTTATATAGACGCGTCGCGCCCGCCGGTCTGAGTGATGGACGCGACGCACGTGACCCTGCTCAAAGTGCTTCCAGATGATTGGAGCGGGGGATCGAGACTCGAGAGCACAAGGAGAGCACAGGATGCGGACGGATCTATTTGACTTAGCAGGAAGATTTCGACGAAGAGAGAGCAGGATAGCGTCATATTGCGTTTGTAGGGGACATACAAGGGCAGGGGCGATCACCACGATAGGGAGTCACGGAGCCCAAAGGAACTCCTACTGGACAGCGAAGCGCGTCATCATACCCCTGCGCGAGCGGACGACCACCGAGGACCGCGTGGTAGTCTCTCTGCGAGCAGCGGGTGCGGCCGTCCCATCCAAGTCGCTAGCTCAGTATGATCTCTGTACGAGTCACCGGTGTTTGGATGTATGAGAACTCTAGGATCGGCGTGAGCGTCTTTTTGTTGGAGTATGGAATGCGCTACGTACGAGCATGGACCTCGATTGGCTACCAGCCAAGAAAAGAATGTGCCTGTCTGGTGAACAGTGAACACGTTCACCTCGAACATCGGAACGGGGTGCGGGCCTAGAACGACGTAATGAATTAAAAAGGCCTGGTCTTCGAGATCCTCACTTACCAACCGGCTTGTCCCAGAACTTATAGATGCGGAGCTATTACACGACTCAGAAGTTTAACTACTCACAAGGGTCTATGTGCCCTACCTCAGGGAATTCTCTGCGGATCCTTTCATGTAGCTCCCTTGCATATTGTGTTTCCGCCGCGCTGTTCGGCTGGTAATATACTGACGACGTCCGTCAGGAGAAAGGCTCGTGTTGGCGACACCGCACTTACTATGGAAATCGAAAGCATTGTTAGACGGGTCGATAGGCTCCGGGAATTCTTCATACGCGGTAGATTTGGGGCCCGGAGGGTTGTACAGAGACTTCCCGTCCGGATTAATTGTAGTCGGAAGAGGCTCCGCGTTCTCGTAGCCTTTCAGAGGTGACACCCAAGGTAAGTCAGCCGGCATTGCAGATCGAGTGTAATGTCGATGTCTAACAGGGTGACCTGTTGATGTAGTAGGCCAGGCACTACATGACGTACTTTATATAACGCCGGTGTTGTGCAGAATCTGACAAAGCACTAACAAACCTTGCTTATGATCGGCACGCTTCGCCAGATGACCAACCCCAGAGAATGCTTGAGAATCTGCGCTCTGGATAGCTCAGAAGACGTTATGCACCCGTATACGGCAGTGAGGAAGAAACTCTACCCGCACGGCGCAGGCCGTTCAGGCTACGGCCGAGTCATGTGAACCAAGCGCGCTCTCAGAGGCTCAGCGTGCTTACGAGCGTGTCGCCGACTTGGTCGCGACTCGCGCACTTGTTTGCAGCCACAAGCAACGGCGAGTGCGATCTGCTTCTCTTTTGCTTCACTGCGTCAGTTTCCCGTGAATCGTTCATGATCAATGAGATATTACTCACGTTCATAGGTCTACAGCGTCTACAGCTTGGAGGCGCAACGCCACGATGTCCTCCAGAGAGTCAGACCGAATCACAGCTGCACAGCAGACCCTGGATGGTGAGCAAGCGCGATACCGTGCCATGCTATGATGCTCAACGTCTCCCAGTTCTCTACGATATCTCGCAGCTGCTCAACACAGGACTAGACAAAGAAACCCTTGCTACATGCGTCGGCATGATTGAGAGTGGCGTCAATCCAGAGGCATTGGCGGTGTGTGTCGTTGGCAAGAGCTCGAGGGATACACCATAGCTGAACTGTTCGCAGGCTGTGATCCAAGAACTTCGTAGGGAGAGTCAGGCCATGTCAGGACGGCCGACAACCAATGGACGATGATTGGTTCAGTTGTCTCGCCGAACAGTGCCAGTCGGACCAAGCATACTGTAAACCAGGGTTGCCGTCCCAACTAGAGTCCTTGTTTTCGCATAGATCGGGGCTCTACAGAGACCTCCTTTCTTCAGAAAAAGCGACCGCATACGTTAGCAAAGTAGGTATCGAGCAGTGGCCATAGAATAGCACTATGTAGAACTTGAACGTGACCTCAGCCACAGAGGTGGTGGGAGCTTCGAGTTCAGACGAGTCGGAGATTGAATCCAGTGGCTATCTTGCGGGGACATTACTAACTGATTAGACGCCCATTCAGAGTCGCTTCTCTCACTCACCGCCACTGCTTTCATAATGTCCGACACCCCTAGACTGGTTGACTCGTTCACAGCGCCGAAGGAAGTGCTGCAAGAGTTTGAGGAGCTTGCGGAGGAGGAGAATGTCGACCCCTTCGCCGAGACCGCGTCGAAGCGTCAGATTGCTTCCCGGCAGTCAGACTACCACAACCGTCGCTTCAATCGCCAGGCGCACGAGAGCGACGATGCTTTCAAAGCAGCGGAGGAGGGGAAGGATGTAGATGGAGGCTACAAGGATGCTATGAGAATACAGCTGCTGGAAAAAGAGGAGCAGAGGGTGCGGAGGGCGATCGAGGAGAAAGAGAAGCAGGCACGGGAGGAGGGTCAGGCGAAGATGGACCTCGACAAGACGCCGCCGCGTGCGGAGATCCAAGAGGCTGCGAAGGAGCTCGCGGGCACGAAGCGCAAGCGGCGCTGGGACGTCGAGTCAGAGGAGAAAGAGAACAAGACGGAGACTAAGGGTGGTGAGTGGTCCAAGGAAGCTCTCGAGGAGGCTGCGCCTAAGAAGCGGAGGTCTCGATGGGACGCTACGCCTGCGGACGTCAACGTCGGCGAGACACCGAAGAGGTCGCGCTGGGACCAAACGCCCGTCGCGGTGCCGGACGCCCCGATGCAGCCCATTATCATGAACGCGCCCGGCTTCATGCACGAGGACAAGCACAACCGCTACCTCACCGACGAGGAGCTCGACGCCATCCTCCCAGCGGCCGGTTATGCCATTGTTACCCCGCCCCCCGGCTATGCGCCACTGGTGCGTCCACCTAAGTTTGCCAATCCTGTCACAGAAGTCGGCGGCTTCCAAATTCAGGAGAGCTCAGATGCAGCAGCGGTCGCGGCGGCGCAAGGTCTCGCCCCCGAGCTGCCGACTGAAATCCCCGGTGTGGGTAGCCTTGCTTTCTTCAAGGCGGAGGATGCGCAGTACTTCGCCAAGATTCTCAAGGAGGAAGACGAGACGGAGCTCTCCGTGGACGAGATGAAGGAGCGCAAGATCATGCGCCTCTTGCTCAAAATCAAGAACGGAACACCTCCCGTTCGCAAAACCGCTCTTCGCCAGATTACCGACAAGGCGCGCGAGTTTGGCGCGGGGCCATTGTTCGACAAGATCCTGCCGCTGCTCATGGAGCGCACGCTCGAGGACCAGGAACGCCATCTCCTCGTAAAGGTCATCGACCGCGTCCTTTACAAGCTTGACGATCTCGTGCGGCCTTACGTTCACAAAATCCTGGTCGTTATCGAGCCGCTTCTCATCGACGAAGACTACTACGCTCGTGTCGAAGGCCGCGAGATCATCTCCAACCTCTCGAAGGCCGCAGGTCTCGCCCACATGATTTCCACCATGCGTCCGGATATCGACCACGCCGATGAGTATGTGCGTAACACTACCGCCCGCGCGTTCTCCGTCGTCGCCTCTGCGCTCGGTATCCCCTCCCTCTTGCCCTTCCTGAAGGCGGTCTGCAGGAGCAAGAAGTCATGGCAGGCCCGCCACACCGGTATTCGTATTGTCCAACAAATCGCCATTATGATGGGGTGCGCTGTCCTCCCGCATCTGCGCAACCTCGTCGACTGTATCGCCCACGGTCTTCAAGACGAGCAGCAGAAAGTTCGGACGATGACCGCACTTGGCTTGGCTGCGCTCGCCGAAGCTGCAGCTCCCTATGGTATCGAGTCCTTCGACAACGTTCTCAAGCCACTCTGGGTCGGTATCCGTCTCCACCGTGGCAAGTCCCTCGCCGCCTTCTTGAAGGCCATCGGGTTCATCCTTCCCCTCATGGACCCCGAGTACGTGTCTTACTACATCAAAGAAGTCACTATCATCCTCATTCGAGAGTTTCAAACTTCGGATGAGGAGATGAAGAAGATCGTTCTCAAGGTCGTCCAGCAGTGTGCCGCGACGGAGGGTGTTACACCTCAGTACATCAAGCAAGACATTCTCCCCGATTTCTTCAAGGCCTTTTGGGTGCGGCGTATGGCGCTCGACAGGAGGAATTACCGGCAGGTTGTCGAGACGACTGTCGAGTTGGCGCAGAAGTCAGGCGTCGCGGAGATCGTAGGCAGGATCGTCAATGAGCTCAAGGACGAGGCGGAGCCTTACCGTAAGATGGTGATGGAGACGATCACGAAGGTCGTCGCCTCGCTCGGTGCCTCCGACATCGACGAACGTCTCGAGGTTCGCCTCGTCGACGGCATCATTTACGCCTTCCAGGAGCAGACCACAGAGGACCAAGTCATGTTGGATGGTTTCGGTACCGTCGTGAACGCACTCGGTATCCGTGTTAAGCCATATCTCACCCAGATCGTCTCCACCATCCTCTGGCGTCTTAACAACAAAAGCGCCAAGGTTCGTCAGCAGGCCGCCGATCTCACGACGCGTCTCGCAGTCGTCATCAAGCAGTGCGGCGAGGATCAGCTCCTTAGCAAGCTCGGTCTGGTACTCTTCGAGCAACTTGGTGAGGAGTACCCTGACACGCTCGGTAGTATCATTGCTGCCGAGGGCGCCATTGCGAATGTGGTCGGTATGACGCAGATGAACCCGCCCGTCAAAGATCTCCGTGAGTCCAAGCTTATTGCGCTTTTGATTCATGTGTTAATCTTTCACTTCCCAGTGCCTCGCATGACACCTATCCTTCGTAACCGTCATGAGAAAGTGCAAGAAGCGACGATTAATTTGATCGGTCGTATAGGTACGTATACATCTACCAGACATCTCCACTCGTGGTGTTGACCATTACTTTCAGCTGACCGTGGCGCCGAGTTCGTCCCAGCTCGTGAATGGATGCGTATCTGTTTCGAGTTGCTCGACCTCCTCAAGGCGCACAAGAAAGGCATTCGCCGTGCGGCCGTCAACTCGTTTGGCTACATCGCAAAGAGCTTGGGTCCTCAAGATGTCTTGCAAGTTCTATTGACGAATTTGCGTGTGCAAGAGCGTCAAAGCCGCGTGTGCAGCACGGTCGCCATTGCCATCGTCGCCGAAACTTGTGGGCCCTTCACTTGCATTCCCGCGATCTTGAACGAGTACCGAACGGCAGAGCTGAACGTCAGGACCGGTTGCTTGAAGGCTCTATCCTTCGTCTTCGAGTACGTCGGCCCGCAATCCGCGTACTATGCCGACTCCGTAGTAACGATGCTCGAGGATGCCCTTACGGACCGTGACCTCGTTCATCGGCAGACCGCAAGCACAATCGTCAAGCACTTGGCCCTCGGCGTGGCTGGTTTGGGCTGCGAGGACTCGATGCTCCACCTGATGAACTTAGTTTGGCCTAACTGCTTCGAGACATCCCCACACGTCATCGGCGCAGTCATGGAGGCTGTCGAAGCTATGCGGGTAACACTTGGCCCTGGCGTACTGCTTAGCTACGTCCTGCAAGGGCTGTTCCACCCAGCGCGGAAGGTTCGCGAGGTTTATTGGCGTATTTATAACTCCCTCTATCTTGGCGCGGCAGATGCGTTGGTACCTTTCTATCCCGACCTGGGAGAACTCAGCGAGGGACAGAACGTATTTGACCGTCACCCCTTGCAGATGTTTATCTAGATCTCGTGCGCTGCGTAGTGTATGCGTGTAATGTGTATTTGTATTATCTTCGCTCCTCAGGAATGCATCATTGTAACTTATGCTCTGCTTTTCGAGAAATTACTGCAATGGAGGTTGCCGAACGCCCCATACACAACGACTTCAAACGTTCAATGACTTATCGGGCTGAAGAGTAAGACACTCGACAATCCCGGGCCTACAGGCTACGGCATTTCTCTATGTCTGGTCATTGCGATTCACTGCGACGAATGAGAAAAACACCTGCATTACAGAGCAACAGTAATTATCCGAATAGCAGAACAGAAAGTGTACAAGAACTATTATGACCCGTTCGTCAGTCCGGGAGGGAATCCGTTGAAGTCTACTTGGTCTTGTACTGCACGCCCGCCTACCGTGTATGATACACGCAGCCGTAGACGAACGTTGGCCTGCATCGGGGTGTAAGCTCACCCATTTCATGACTTATAGGGGTAGACTGGAACTCACACCAGGAGGAGTTATGACACGCATTTGCTGTGTCTCGGCAGCGCCAGGCTGGACGTCTGGGTTAGACATGGGGAGCATCTGAAGCTGTTGAGACTGCACGGGAGCTTGTCAGCCCCGCAACCTACTAAACGCGTGACACTACATGACACTAAGAATCACCTTTGGTACGGCTGCCTGGAAGTTGAGTCCGGTTGCCGCCGAGCTGCCCGTTACCTGGAACCTCGCGAGGATGTTGACGACGCCCGGCTTGGGCACTTGTGGCGTTAGCATAATCCGGAGCTCGTTCTTGTCGTAGGCAGGGTATGCCGTCAGACGTGATTGCGCCGGCTGCGGCGGCGAGGTTTGTGTCGACAAGCTGAACGCGGAAGCTGCCCCGTTTGAGACGGGGAGGGAGGGCGTCTGCGTCTGTACAGGCGTGGACGTCGACGCGGTTGGTGAATCGAAGAGGCCAAGGATATCGTGTACTGTGCTCTTCTGGCTCTGGGTGGACGCTGCAGGGGTGGGTGCTGCAGGGGCTGACGAGCTCCCAAAGATTTCGGCGAGAAGGTCTTGGTTACTTTGCACAGGTGCATGTCCATTGACAGGTGCTGCAGGACCTGTTGCAATGTCGTCGCCGAGAAGATCACCCTGTCGTAGAATGTTCAGTCCTATGTCAGCGGACAGCAGGGAGGTAAACATACTTCTTTGCTTGGCTGCACCGAACCTACGGGCTTATTCTCGCTGACTGAAACATCATGAGCCAACGTTCCAGTACCCTAACAGGAAGACAACGCACCAACGCCCATAACAGTCGCCTTTAGCTCGGGTGGCGGCATGCGTTCCAACACACCCGCACGGACGTCAAGGCTGAACAGGCTAGCGAACTCCACCGCTCGTTGCTGGATCTCCAGTTCTGGGCTTGTCGTGAAGCTTAGTAGCACGTTGGCTATCCGTTCTTGTTGAGCAGCTGAAGTCGTTGGACGAGCGGACATCTTCGTGATGGCGGTGAGGACGAATTGACGTGTAAGGTAATTGGCGTAGGGCGAGTCGAGAATGGAAAGTAAGAGGTCAGCCAGCTCGACGTCGCGGATCTAAGGCGAGATCATCCATTCGATACATGCTCGAAGGTAAGCCAGGTGGCTGAACTTACTGGCTTCGGCTGATCTTCATCTACAAGCCCTCCCTCAAGCAGGACCTCGCTGTATTCACCCAGTATCCATGTAGCCGCCAAGGTAAGCGATTCCTGAGAGATGTCGGATCGCAGCGACGTATACAATTTCGACGCCGTATAAGCCTGCAGCTCCGGGGTGTGCGTGACTAGCCGAATGAATGCCGACAGGATTTCCTCCCGAACAGAATTACCAGCCTGATAAGGGGTGAGGAAACAGATGGAGAAGAATGCGGATAACTGACTCACTAATTTTAATACCCGGAGAACAGTATCGATGTGCCACCGCTTGTTGGGCGCGAACCGCTCTGCGGCGAGAGAGATCTGCGTCGTCATACCCAACTTGAATTCGTCATCCGCAACCTCAAGGAACGCCAATAGCTCGCGAATGAGAATCCGAACGTTCTGCTCGTTGATGAGAGCATACGACAGCTCCAGTGCGCGTCGTCGAATGGAGATATCACCATCGCGCAGACAATCGAGGATGATGTTTCGGTGGCGTTGTACAGCGTTTGTGTCGATCGACACAACCTTGTTCAAGGTGTTGAGAGCGACGTAGCTAAAGATCGCTCGGTCAATCAAATGAAGTACATCCGGTTAAGAGATGAAGTCACCGAATGTTGTTATCGCGGTTACTGAGGAACTTGCCGAGGATGTTGATCGCCATGACCCGCAAGCCGCTATCCGCCTCTATTTCGAGGACTGTCATAACAGTCTCGTACAGGATCGAGTTTCCAACGTTCTTGGTAGAATCTGTATTTGTTGCCACCTGGAGTACGAAAGGAGAGTGAGATTGAAAGATCAGGCCAGAATCGGATCAACGCACTTGTGCTAAAATGTCGTTCATCGTCTCGCTCGCCTTCTCATCGCCCTTACCCAGGAGACGAAGCAGTCGGAGGATCTTCACTTGCAAGAAGGGATCTGTGATCCCGGACACATCGTGTTCCGGGCTATATCCTGTTGTCACCAAGGACTTCAAGTGTCGAACGAGCAATGGCACGGCCTAACAATCGGACCGTTTGTCAGTATCCGCCATATAACAGCGAATAGAACATATTCACGTTGCGGAATTCATCGAGACATGCTGCATCCGTTTGGCACATCTCTGTGACCAGTGTGATCGCGGTAAGGAGGACACCATGATTACGATCAGCCAGAAGGTTCTTTGCTTTTGTTATGAAGTGGTCTGAGAGGTCCGGCACTTTCCTGACTACTCTGAGTGCACACAAGGACGCCTGGGAAGGGAGAGCTGTGAATAATGCGACGTGATGGATCGCCCGACTGACGCACTTTCTTTCGAATATACGTGTTACTCGATCCCAGCAGCTTCTCGATCTCGTTAGCCAGGTCCCTCGACATCTCCTCCGAGGCAATATCCGCGAAAGTACACAGGGCCAGCCCAACAGCATACATATTCGCGTGATTCATGTCACTAGCAGATGTCAGTATCGGTGTACTAAGCACGATGCGGCACGTACTTCTTGAGCGAATTAGTGACCAGAGTGAGTACCTCTTGACTCTCATCCAAAAGTAGCATGATCCCAAGGTAACCTAGTCGTTTGTCGGCAAAGCGAGGACTTGCAACGAGCTTGAGACATTCCATCTGGCCGAAGTGTGCTTCCGACCCGAGCATATGGATATAGAGCAACTTCGCAACATTGTTATGCCTGGCATACGAGTCTTCTTCGCGGAATGACGCTCGAATCGCGGCCGATTCTTGTTTTATGAGTGCACGTTCATCTGCGACCGTCTGCTGGAATGAGGGATGCTGTGCACAGCGGCCGTACGCAACGCACTCACTTTACATGCCCGGATGCCCTTGATGAGGGCTATATACACGGTCAGGAACAGTCAATTCAGCAGGGTAAATAGGCATGCCTTTGAGATTATGGTACACCATCGCTGCAGCCCGCGCTGGTTACTTCGCCGTGGTCCTCTGGTCACCCGCGGGCAGCGTACTCGACATACGCGCACAAGCAAGCGCCGATTCCCATCGTGACGCACTCGTGTTACTCTGTGACATAAGTAAGTAAGTTGCTGTGACCGTCGAGGCCACCGTAACAAATGCACTTTGGAGTTGCCGCCGTGCTCATCGTTCCCGTTCATTCCCTCAGCTACTCCTCCGCTCTCTTTCTTATTTCACTTCTATGGCGAGCTTCAGGGAGGGAGGGGGGCCCTCTTCTCCCGTGGACGAAATACTCAAAAACATGAATTTAACGCGTGAAGACCTCGCCCGGCATAGCGAGCAAATGAGACTCTTCTTGACAGGCGGAGCGGACTGCGCCTCGTCCAGTACGTTCGCCCCGCAACCCATCCAGCCCCCCAAGCAAAGCTCTAGGTCCCGTAAATTGTCCTCTCGCGCGGTCTCGCGCTCGAATTCTCTCGTGAACAACTTGGCTCGTGCTGCGTCACCTTCGCCGTCGCGCGTGCACGTAAAGCCTGAACCTGTCGAAGACGTGCTGCCCACACGCACTCCCAACACCATGAGCACCATGGAGCTTGTGCTTGAACGCAAAAGCAAGCAGAGTAGAGAGAGGCGTTGTATGTCTCATGCTCCTCCCGCATAGCTAGCGCTCACAAATCCTTTCAGCTTCCAACGCACGCTCTCGCGACGGACGACGCGCTCAAGACGTAGCTGTATCTACTCCGTCGACTGACATGACACCCCAGGTGGGTTTGACGCGTCTGCCGACTCGATATTCACGCTGACCTGCGGAAAATGGAGTAGAGCACACCTCGGACACCTCACCATTACCGACATTACAGTGAACGTGTTTTGGGCGACGCTTTCGCGTCTCGAGCAGCCTTGGTGTGTGTGTGTGTTTTCGTCCAGCTTAAGTTGACTGATCATTGTCGTTGTAGCATCCATCCGGCGCTAGTGATCCCCGGACGCCTAGGACTCAGTCGCAAGCGCCTGGAAGTAGTCGTGCGGCCACTCCTGCGGGGCGTACCATTTACTCTCGTGGTATCAGCCCACAACGTGCACCATCCCCTGGCTCGAGTCCTACACGAGTCGTCAATATGGTGTCTTCACCAGGACCCATGAGATCGTCACCGGCTCCTGAAGCGAAGGAAGATAAACTTCCTTATGTGCTTCCCCCTGGCCCGTACTTTGAGGAGAAGCCGGATGTCGCCTATGCTGGTTTGATTGGTCAAGCCATCCTATCCTCGCCAGGGCATCGTCTTACGCTCCAGGACATCTACGAGTGGATCACGACGGTGTACCCATACTACAAGCGCGGGGAGCAAACGTGGATGAACTCTGTTCGTCACTGCCTGAGCACCATGGCTGTCTTCAGGAAGGTTACTCGCGTCCGTAACGAGGGCAAGAGCCTATGGGCGATCTTAGACGAGGACGTGCCTGCGTTCGCGAATGGCAGCTTCAAGAAGGCTCTCTGCGCAGACATGGCGAAACAGGATAAAGAGAAGCAGACCAAGCGTGGCCAGAGGAAGCGCGGTGCGGCCATGGACGGCGGCCGAGATACCAAGCGTCACAAAGGCGAACACGCCGTCGATGAGGGGACCCGCCTCTCTACTTGCCACCCGATGCTACCGCCCTACTTGCCGCCCTTTCACGTCACCCCGAACCAGCAACCTTACTTTCAGACCTACGCCCCTCAAGCGATACCCGCGGAAGTCTTGTTCCCTCCCCTACCTCCCAACATTGGGTTGGGCCGCTCTACGTCCAGACCCATGTCTGCGCGGCCTATGTCCGCGGCTGGGTCAAGTGCCACTCGTCCGGTTTCTGCAGCTGGCTCTCTAGCGACGGAATTGTCGATGCCTCGTGGCCGCGACCGGTCACCGAAGCATATTTCATCGGCTTCGTCGATGCCAGCCTTGACTCCCAACTGTAGCTCCTCCTCGAGTCCCCCGCTCTCTTCCCATGCGAGTCTGGCAGATGATCCGCGGTACAGCTCATCGCCTGCTATGATTGCAGTCGCAGATTCTGATGAGGATGAAGAGAGCGAGCTAGAGGTGGGTTGGTTGCGCAGAGGGCCGCCGGTGGAGGCTCTGGCGCCGAGTGCCACTTTGCTCAAGCCAGCGGACTTCAGTTCATCGGGTCGTTCAAGGTCGCAGCGCGATGCTCGCAAGCGATACAAGGTAGGCTCGTCTGCTCCAAATATGCAACATTGTTTGTTCACATATGCTGCGTCTCAGGCTCTGTCAGCTCGACCCGCCCCAGAATCGCCTACCCTCGAGCATAGGCCTCTGTTGGGGAAGCACCAAGAGGTGTCGAGAAGGGACCCCAGTACGCCTCCGCCAGAAAGCACGCAGCTGTTACCCTTGCCGTCTACGCCTCCGAACAGGCTTTGTACTCCGCCGCGAAGGCAGCGTGTTACCAGTAGCGGCATTCGGCTCTCGCCGACTCTGACCCCTATCTCACATGCCGGGCTGCACATGAGCCCATCGCCGAGTCTCGCTCACTACAAGTCTCACTTGGACCCCCCGCCGCCCGCATCGATGCACTTTCCGCAGGCTCCCTTACTCGCTGTTCCAACAAGCTCTCAGATGACCCCGCCGCGATCAACTGGTAGCAACGTGGATGTGCATACGCCACTGCGGAAAGTTTCGGGCACATCCGATCCGTTCAACTTATCGCCCTTTGCACCTGTCACTCCTCAACGGCTCACGTATCCGAGCTTCGACTCGCCCTGGCGCACACCTTCGAGGAACATATATGATCCTCATGCCCCCTCTTCCATCCTTGATGATGAGCTCTACAGGCAGAGTTTGAAGGACATCAGCCCAAGCTTGCTTGGTTTGAGTGGTCGACCTCGGGGATTGTGGGACAGCCCTCTTGGGTCCAGTCCTAGTGTCGACCGCTTCTGGGGCTGAGGCCTTGTTTGAATCACTGACTGTCATCTATTACCATGGACCAGGATTGGCATTCTCAAAGGACGGCCTCGGCCGTAATACCACCTTGGATACGCATCATTTCATGACTCTGAACTCGCCTTGTGGTCTCGCACGCCTATGCCCCCCTATTTGCTCTCGTTATCCGTGAATCTTTATCGTATGTACGTCAAGGACCAGTCTAGCATTGCTAGTCATCTGCATTGGTATTATTAGTTAGGTAGGTATTTGTCTCCTCATACATTGTACTAGTACAAACATCGTTGTAGTCCTTAGCAGTCACATCGTAATGTTACATCAGTGGTATTGTCCCGGAGTGCATCCATCAAGAGCAAAAATCAAGAGCACGGATCGTACAGAGGCAGTAATGACAATCATGGAGCGAATTCTGCACAGCAATGTCAGCAAAGAAACGACTATGCAGGAAGAACCCATCCCACCCTCTTCGTCAAGTAGAGTACCTTCGTCGAGGCAGGCTCGAATGAATTCTGAGATTACTAGATGTCGACGTTTGGGTCTATACACGACATGTCAGTGCCGTACCATGCTTGACAATATGGCATATGCTTACTTCGAGGTGCGTTTCAGGAGTTCGAGGCGGCGACTAGTATCTCGCTTGTCGATAACTACGTGGGTGAGTTTCGGTTCATCTAGGTCAGCAATCCTGCCACCGTTGTTTTTAATAGCGACTGCTACTTCTTCGAAGCTGCGAAACATGAATAGGTGAGATGGAACCTAAGTCTGCAAACTAAGAGCTTACCTCCGGCCGATGTCACCCTCGTTCTTGGCCTTTACAGTCATGCCACACTCTCGAGCGTTTTCCGGCGAATCAAGGTAGAAGCAGCTATAGGGAGTGAGCACTGAGAAATGGTACCCGCGAGGAAACTACGCACAGATGCTTGAATATCAGCTCCTGGTCGTATTCCATTGCTGTATCATCTTCGCCCATCTGGACTGCATCATCGGCCTATTACGAATGCGTGTTGGCGAGTCTGCAATACAATTGCAATACAATGTGTGCAGCTAGCACTGACCTCGGATATATGCGCATCTTGCAGCTGCGACTAGTGTGATTCGTGAGCATTCTCTCGAACTGAACAAACAAGACGTACACTGGTGGCGTCGACTGGAGAATTCGCAGAAGGGCCTGTGGGCTTCACGTCGACCCAGTCATCACCAGCATCTTCGGCTGCATTGATGTCATCGTCGCGATTGACGTCCTCATTATCCGAGTCTGCTTCTGTCTCACTGTCTGTCAGTGGACGTTGGACCTCTGGCTTTTCGGAGGCTTTCTCCTTGACATTGAACCAGTTTGCTAGCTCTGGATCTTCGTCTTCGTCTTCAGTCTTGTCGTCGTCCTCTTCTTCCTCCTTAGGCACTGCGGCCACATTGCTCGTCGATGGCTGTTCGGGCAATTCCTCCGCATCCTCCGTATCCTCGTCCATGGTGTAATCTTCACTGGATAGCCGACGAGCCGTGGCGTGGAAGAAGTACCTGGCATTATCCATGAGCAAAGACAGCCAAAAGGATGCTTGTATAGATGTCTACTTCTTGGTAAGAGGCAGCACCTCCCCCTTTGCGACGCAATCCATGATCCACTGGGGTCGGATGATGTCGCAGACGCCCTTGTTCATGATGAGCTTGATATCGTACGCTATCGTCCTCTTAGAATTCAATTGATATGGTAGAGACAAACGCGGACTCACGAGTGCTTGCTCCCCCGTAGACGACGAGCACATTCGGATCATCTCTAGCAATCTGGACATAGCCACCGCCGTTCACATGTATTCTGTCCAAAGCCCATCAGCGTCGAATCCCTCGAGTGCACAACATTCAGTCTTACAGCTTGAGCAGATCGTTCTTGTCCTTTTCCCCTGTCCTTGACTTGGGATCCGATGACACCACTTAGTCTGCGTTGAGAGCACTGTGACAGTACCTTGTAAGCCATCGTCACTCACTGAACTTCATGCCTGAAAAGAGATCGCTCTCGACTTCGACGTCCTTAAGGTTGACCCCTCGGTACTCCGGCATGACGGCCACCTGCATACAATGAGGACCATGAAAGCCGAGCGGGAGCGGTTGGGAAGACAAACCGGTTTCTTAATGGTCTTCTGCTTCTTCTTTGGTTTGCTGTGACACGGACGTTTAGCATTCTGTAGAGCCATCAGCATAAATCTACGCACCCGTCGCTCGTATCCATCTTGCGCTTCCTCTCCGATCGCAAGCTCTCCATAACAGCTGTTCCGCGTTCAGCCAGGCGTGCCATCTCGCATGCAGGCATTCGTACCGGTGGCTGTCATACAGTCGCTGATCTCCAAATCCTCTCGGATCTGCAGTGCCCGAGGGAAGCGCATCGTCAAACCCACATGATACAAGTCTACCACGAACACGTCGCGCCCGACTCAGTATCACGAACCCAAGGCAGAGAGGGCATCCTCACCCGAGCTGGTAATCTCGGCAGCCTTAGCTTTGATGATGAACGAGCTGAACGCAAGCATGAGCGAAACCACTGCAGGAAGGAGATTGATCTGGACTGACTCCTCCGGCTCCAGGTAGATGTCGCCCTTGTCTTCCATCCCTTTCCTGGCCGTCTGCAGGAAGCTCGGCGGGTTCTTCGGGTCCCACTCCTTCCAAGGCTTCTGGCGCACCCAGATGTAGTCCGCGTACGAGAGACCGGTACCGATCCGGACGAACGAGCTGTACCTGAGGGAAACGGAATGAGCAGCGGGAGACACAGACGAGGTGAACGGGTCCTACTTCGGCTCGTCGTCGTCAGACGGGTGGCGGTCGTCGAGAACAGCACATATGAGCGTGGACACACCGCCAGATCGCCTGCCGGTACCGTAGTTGCCAGCTGCGAAGAGCGGTCAGAGCTGTGAGGTGTCCGGCGCGCAACTGTTCCCGTCACTTACCTACGACGAGAACATCGACCGTTTCGCCCATGTTGTCCTATACTCCGGCTATGTCAGCCTACCAACATGGATTGCAGCGCGGGATGACTGACCATGTATTCTGGCTTCACCTATCCGACACATCGCAACCGCTCAGTCGCCCTGCCATCGCACCGCAGCAATATTAATACACGCACCTTGATCCAATCCCGGTTCCGCCCATTCAGCACGTACTCCGAGTCCGGGTGCTTCATGACGACGCCCTCGCCGCGGGAAGCCATGATCTCGTCCATGCGCACGCGCACGTCCTTCGCGGTCTTGCCCTCGGACTCGGAGACGAACTCGATCCGCCCGGGCACCTCCCGCAGGCACGAGCGCAGGTTGCGCTTCCGGAACTTGAGCGACTTGTGCAGGAGCGAGAGGCCGTTGAGGTAGAGCAGGTCGAAGACCTTGACTGTACGGAAGGTCAGCGGGGACGAGGGAAAAGGGGGGAGGAAAGGGGGGACGTGCAGCATGGGCGGGGGTTGGCCTCCTTATTCGACTTGTCTGGGGCACGGGAGGTGAGCGGGACGGGACTGGCAGGAGGATAAGATGTGCATACTGAGCGCGGCCGTCTTGAGCGTGCCGAAAGGCAGGTTCCGCTCAGAGACGGGGTCCCAAACGAGCATCTCGCCATCGAGGATGATTCTGCGAGATCAGCTCAACAACAGCACCCGAGAGACATCCAACCGAATGGGCTCACGAGTCGACGCGCGAGTCGAACGCGCCATGTATATAGGGCGTCAAGCTGCCCATGCCGACGTGCTTCCCGTACAGATACGTGTAATCCTTGCCCTTCCTACCTCGCACGTGCGCACGCACAGTCAGCACCGGCTAGCACATCGCGGGGAGTAGCCACAGGAAGGCCGCCGCACCTGGAGCAGTAGAAGTACTCGTTCCCGCGTTTATGGAGCTGCACGCGCTCGCCGTCGAGCTTCTCCTCCATGATGAACGCGCGGCCCTGCATCTCTTGCACGCTCTCCTCGATCCGGCGCGTCGGCCGCTTGCACAGCATCGGCGCGAACGCGCGGAAGAGCTGGACCGCTTTGTCCTGGGGTTCCGCAAGTCACCAGAGTCAGTGGCGCGCAGACAAGGGGGCGGGGTTGGGAGCGGGGATGGCGCACCTCGTCGTTCAGCCTGCGAGAGGGATCCCACAGCTCCCAGGCGATCTTCTTGAGGTCGGAGCAGGTGTTGTAGAGGTCGTGCGCGTCGGGGTGGAAGACGGAGAACACGGTCGTCTCCTTGACGGAGATCTGCATGTCTGGGGCGGCCGTGCGTCAGTACTTGCCGAAGGCGGGCCTTCAGACGAGGGACGGGTAGGCATGATACCTTTCAATATGATACGGACGATCCATCTCTGCTCTTCGGGCGTGCTGCGGTTGTACACCCGTTGCAGGATCCTCGATTGCACGTCCCTGGAAAAAATTTAGTTAAGGTCTATCGTTGAGAAGAATCAGCATGTACGATTTGCCCATGTGCTCAGCCAGTTCGTCGAGGATGTCATTCAGCTCATCAACAGTGAGGGAACCCTCAATCACGGAGGACCGCTTATTGATGACCTCGTAGAGCACCGTCGGGAAGTCTCCAGACGATTTCTGCATGGTTACGACACGACGGCGCGCATTCAGTTTCAGTTCAGGAAACCAGTGACGAAGGAGGGTGGACAGACATCTCGCTCAGTGGGCTTTTTCCAGTTCAACATCCGTATGGCGTCGGGATCTCTCATGCCGAGTGGGATGAGCTTGATGTACGTCTTGGCGAGGTTCTTCTCTTTCAGGCCGTACACAGAACGCTCGCGGTCTTTCTATGTGGCCATCAGGTAGGTATCTTTCTCTCGAAACCACGAGCACTCGCCTGCGGCAAGATGAGCCGAAGCACGGGATACAGATCGTAGCCTTTTTCTTCTCTCCAGTGCTGCACGAGAGTGAGATAGCACTCAGTGGCCAGAATCAGAAACACAGAAGCTCGGCATACGTTGAACCACGAGTCTAGCAGCTTTCTCCGCTTCTCAGGCTTGCGTTCGGTCTGGAGCTTGTCGAACAGAGCGGCGAGCACATGGAACGGTGCGCTACCACGATTCTTGGGAGGCGCTGGATATACAATGGCATGGTCTTCCGCGGCAATGGCAGCCAACCGAGGAGACGAGGGAGGCGAAGACGGAGCGGGCGTGGGTAGCATAGTGGTACAGGATTGAACGGGTAAGTGCTGCGGGAGTGGACTACGGGATGGTATGCGACTCCAGAGTGGTGCAATCCGTCAGTCAGATTTAAACAAGAAGAATAAGAGTATATGTTGCACAGAGAACGTGATCTTATAAGCTGGGAGGACAAGCGGTGACAGCAGTCAAGATGGTCGAAAGAGGCCCGCTTGAGTCGATCGCTCCCGTCTGAGTCGAAGTTGGACGCGGCCGACGCCAGTCACGCCACGCCGCGTCGCGTCACGCTCACGTGAGCACCCCCGGTGCTCGCGTGACTCCTTGGGCGTTTTCGATTCTCGGCCCTTCTCGACCAGATTTACATCGTCTCGGTCTCAGTCTGCCTCGAATACGATACCCACCATGACCACCGAATCGCGCGATTTGGACTTTCTGGCCGCTCCATTGTCTCGAAAACCTGTCTGCTCTGATTGGCCATTGACAAGTGTAGCCTAGGGCGTGATTTTGGAACAGGTGGGCACTAGTGCGGAGGAATGATGTTGGCGTCTCGACTCTCCCCTCAACACAGGAACACCGTCAAGCAGGTTGCTCGGTCTTCGTCTACCATCGCTGGTTCTCAAGCTCACAGAGCCTGAATGCCTCCTCCGTCTAGTCGATCTGACTGTCTGGCTAACCTTCGTTCGCTTCTTGTTTTCTGAGGAATGGTGCCAGCAGGCTGCAACTTTTATGAGGGACCATCCATCCAGTGTCGTCTGACGTCCTTATGTGGTGCGTGGTGACGGTGGTCTGAGTTCTATACTGATACGAGGGCCCTATGTATGTTACCGGACGACCTCGCTGCGCCCCATACATCATTGCGCCACTACCCTTCAAGTTACCGCAGGAATATGGCGGAATGTCCTTAACTTCTCCATATCCTTGATCCCCTTTGATGATCCGCAGGTGCACTTCTCCTCTACAGGAGGACGACGCTTTATCTATATCTGCTGTTCGTGCATTCCTCCTCTCCTGACCGAACTTGCGCCCGCCGTCCGACGCTGACGACACCATGGGTGCCTTCGCCGTCACGCGCCTTCGGTGCGGCAGCTGCGGATGCTGCGCGTAACGTGCTGCTCGTGCATGGAGAAGGTCCGGGCTGGCCGTCCCAAAAAGAGGCACAGGGGATGACGTCGATCGCACGCGGCCCCGACAGGGCTGCCTTCGGAACGCCCGCGACCGGGCTCGGTGCAGCCAACGCTCAGCCGGTTTTCTCGCCCAGGCGCCACCGCTCGTGGACACTCCGTACCCACTGCTCACCTAATGCCTTGCCATTTCTATCATGCGACACTCCATATATACAGGGGCCCACCGCCGTGCTCCAGCCTTCACGCGTACGACCTGTCCTACATCGCTAACCCCTATACCGTCCTCTTCGTTCTCCTCACCCTCATGCCTTATACCACTACCACTATGCTCACGACCGATATGACCGCTGACGCCGATATGGCCTGTCCACCCCGCTCTCGTATGCATCCTCCTGCGCCCAAAGCCACGCAACATTCCGCGGATACCGCGCCATTCCCCGTAGAGGACACCTCGGAACCTCCGAGTCCCACCGAAGGGCAGATGCGCACACGTACAGTGCGCAAGAAGAAGAGCTCACTAGACTTGCGGGACATCTACCGCAACGGGGAACTCGTCACGTCTTCGAGAGCCAGGTTATAATGGTGAGTACGGTATACTTTTATTCGGCATTGGGGTTCTCGCGCTGATTTCAGCGGCAGGTGGACTAGAGCGCAGCGCGATGGAGCCATACATGCTGTATCCGCGCACATACGACCTAACGACTTTCATGAACTTATGACATCCATGCTGTATCCGTCGTTCAGTTATTCATAGGGTCGCCGTGTATCCATATCGTACTTTACATTGCAGTTGCAAAATATGCCGTCATTGCACAATGGAAAACCTGTCCGATCCATTTTTCTGCTGCTGCGTCTCCGGACCATGCATGGCTGTCAGTTATTCAGTCGAAAGGAAGCAGGCAGCCGATGACAAGACGGCACTGCTAGCAAACATGAAATACAGCATGACACGGAACGTACTCTTCACATGCAGCTAAGGCGAGGTAAAGCATCGTGTAGGATCGTAAGCACAGTAGGGAGATTGGCCGGGGACGTTACTTCTTACGCGGGTCTCCCTGCTGCCCCTGAACGGGCCCGCCATACGCGTCTGACTTCGAGCACCGCAACATACACCGGCAAGCTCAACCTCCCTCGCGCCTTCGCGCAACATCTGACTGACACGCGGCTCGCACGCCGTAATCCCCTCCCATACACCCCACTGCACGCCGCAGCAGCGTTCTCAATCCTCGAACAGCGGCCTGAACGCCTAGCGCCAGACCCGCGTAAGCCATCGGCCGACACGCACTAACGCAGGAACCCACCTTCGCCCTGCCCCCAGGCTGGGTCGGCTCCATCTCGATGTCCCCTTCACCGTCGCCGTCGCCGTTGCCCTCCTCGTAGATCTCCAGGCTCGCCTCCCTCGCCTCGTGCGCGTCCATGTCGACGTCCGCGCCGAAGCCGACCTCCTCCCCGTCGCCATCGAGCATCGCGGCGAACTCGCGCGCGGTCATGCGCTCGATCCCGAGGCCCGAGGCCCGGATCGCCTGCTCCGCCTCCTGCGAGAGCTGCGTGCCCGGCAGGAACAGCGGTCCCGCCACGGGCATGTGCAGCTCCTGCTCCTCCGCGGGCTGCGAGCTCGGGAGGAAGAGTGGCTCGCGCGCACGGGCGGCGGACGCGCTCGACAGGCGCGCGGTCGCGGGCCGGCTCGGGGGCGGCCGCAGGGACAGCGGAGGCGGGAGCGTCGGCAGGGGCATTGATGGAGGCCTCATTGACGGTGGAGGCATCGGCGGCGGCGGCATCGACTCGCGGATGAGAGGCGTTGCACGCGGTCCGGCATCCAAGTCCCCGTCGAGCTCGCGCGCGACAGACGCCCTGTCCACCGCCTGCACGACCTTCATCGACCGCATGTCCGACGCGACGCTCTCCCCGCGCGCGCCCCGCTCCGCGTCTGCGCTCTCCTCCCGCTCGTTGAGCACGCGCTTCCGCTTCGGCGCACGGGACTGGGCGCGTGCGGGGCCCGCGTGCGCGCCGAGGCCGCTCGTGGAGATGACGGAGAGCGACTGGGTGAGGTCGCCGGTGAGGTCGATGAAGATCGGCGCGGTGGGGTCCGTGAAGCTGATCTCGAGCGGGAGGGAGGAGGCTTCGGCGAAGGCGATGGTAGCCTGGCGGAAAGCTGTTAGTCTGAGGGTCAGGAGGCCAGGATGGGTACTCACATTGAACTCGCGGAGGTGAAATGACAGCGTGAGCGGCGTGTCGAAGACTTCGTACCGGTCGAATTCGTCCGCGCTGATGGTCAGCTCTGTTGCTAGTTGCGGGCCACCTGTATGACAATCACATGAAATCAGCTCCTTTCACGTTGAGTGATCTTTGGGGAGCACAGACTTTTGCTAGTCATGACGGTCTCCATGCCCTTGACCTGTACATCGTAGTCATTGAATGTCCAGATGAGCTGGGGGTCGCTTTTGGGCCCTTTCTGTAGGGGGAAGTGTTCTATCATGTCTCGCACGGCGCGTGCGCCGATCATCAAGCGCGAATGGTATTCAACATCCGGGATGGCAGGAGCGAGAAGCGAATTTGGCGTTTGTAAGAGTAGACGATGTGTCTTGACGACGCCTGGGGGAGAAAACGCTGAGCATACAAGCAACAGCTCCGAGCGCATATAAGGATGGTATACCATGTTTACAATGCAAGCGGACGGTCAACCTGCTCTCCAGCGAGTCTCGCTCGTCCTCATCTCCCTGCGCCGGCGCGTCCCCATCCGTGATGATCAGCTCGCACTTATCCACCGTCTTCTCCACCGTCTTGTGCTTCAGGATCGAGAGCAGGTTCTGTGCAAGCCCGGGCATTAGCAGGGCGTCGCATCTGCGGCTCACGGCGGGCGTGCGACCTTCGTCTGGAGCTGGCCCGTCGCGGGCGCGACGTCGCTCAGGCCCGCATCGAACTCGGCGAGCTCCGCGGGCCGCGTGAGGGTGTACCTGCTGAAGAACTGCCGGCGGTACTTGAACCGGCAGAACGCGGACTGCGACTGGTTCGTCGTCGAAAGCGCGAGCGTCTCGGGCGTCGCGTAGATAGTCAGCTCGTCGCCGTACCGCGAGAGGCAAGCGAGGGCTCTCGTGATCTCTGCAGGTCGTTTGGGTGAGCACGCCGAGAGGCTGAAGAGGTGTGTTCTGAACCTACGTTTGAGCGCATTGGCATCGAGGGTCGTCTGCATGTTTAGGTGCCGTCGAAGTGGAAATTGCCGACAAAGGCTAAGGAGGAGCGTAGAAGGGATATACCGGTATGTACGTCAGTCTGTATGAGGACAGGCCAGGGCTACGTTGCAGCGCGCATTTGCTGAAGTGTGTCTACCAGTGAAAGCTACAGTGGGTCATGCAACGCGCATACAGCGTGTGACGCGACGCGTAGACGTCGGTCACACCGCGACCGTGACAACCTCTTCATGTGTATCAGCGTAATATTAGGCACGGAAATCTCGAGCTTTTCGCCACTTTTCAAATTTCATCTTTGCATATGTAGCAGGTACATGCAGATAGGTTGGGAAAGTAGTGCGATTGAACCGCCCAAACCGATACGCCGCTGAGGCAATTACATCCGGATCTCGTGTCCGGAGATGAACAAGTCACTCATGCATCCATGCAACACGGTACACCCCTCGACTCCTTCATCACTCCCTGACACCCGTTGGTCCTCGGTGGACTAACTACTGCGTCTGTTCCGAGTTATGGCCCGATCGTCCAGGAAGAGGCCAGTAGCACTTCCCTTCATACATTGAAGCGTATGGCCTTCAGCTACCACAGCTCGATAGCAGAGAATCCGCAGCTGCGCACTGCGTCATGCTCGTTTACGTCCTAGCGTATGACGCGCACAGCACGTTGCTTCATAGAACGCCTGCGCTAGTGCCCTTGTTGAAGAAGGTGGCACCTGCGTCCGTGAGGCGGTATTGCAGTGCGGTGCTTCGCGGTATCATTTTTACTTGTGATGCTGGGGGGCAGCAGGCACCGGCGTGGAGTGCAATCTATCGCAATGTCAAGGCTAAGCATGTTTTTGACGAGGCTGCGGCGCACCTCCCCAGAGACTGCACCGCTGCGTCCACTAGACAATGGTCGTACATCGACATGATGCGACGCGAGCTGGAGAAGGTGTCGGAGTAGGTCGTCTGGATCGCCGGGGGTCACGATGTGATGTCGGATAACCAGAGCTGCATTACTCTGTCCAGGACAAAAAATTGAGTACTTCACTGCGCTATGAGATGCGGTTTATGGGCATACCTTCCTGCAGAGCGCCGAGAGAGCCCGTAGAAACCGAGACAAGTCAGCAGTAGAGAACCCGATCCATTCTAGGGACGAGACGTCGTCTAAGATGACTAGCGCATGCCCTTCATCTGCTGCCGCAGCAGTCAAATTTGCATGCAGGACATCATACAGCGGACGCAGTGTTGTTGACTCCGGTTGAAGCTGGCTGAGCGCATCGATCAAGGACAGCCTCTGAGAAGCGATATGCTGATCCAAGTTTGAGTTCTGTATGCGCGTGAGCTGGTGAATCAGGCTGTGATAAGGAGGTGGCCGCACCGCCTTCGACGCGACGTGTTTCCAGCGGAGCGGGTCATTGACCGTAGAGAGGATGATGCACCTTGACTGTGTACCGCCTCCCCGCACGTGCTTCAGATGGTCAGCGAGTAGTTTATGAAGAAGGAAGTCAGCCGGGGATGGGAGTTCGTCGGTGATGAGGAGCAGCTCGCGCGGGAGAAGCAGACCGGCTGGGGGGAACATGGATACCGCCTAGAGAAGTCAAGGCAGGCTTAAGCTTGGTCGGGAAGCGTGCCGACATACGGGTGTCAGTGCACGATCGGCTTCAAATTGACAGAACGCTGGGATTCAGTAGCTCCCGCCTGTGGCAGAATATGTCAACTTGAGGCCGCCACCGACAGTCTATGAATGCTGACGCGGGGTCGTGGCTGCACCTGAAATTTACAAGGCCCTCGGCGTGCTGGGATATGCGGCTTTGAAAGCTGAGGGAAGCGAATGCCGTAACGCAGCACAGTGTAGCGCGTATGATCCCAGCTGTACCGAGACTGCCTAGTAAGGAAAGTAGAGCATAGAGATCGATAACAGGCTAAAGTTTCCATCCCACATTGTCCCTGTCGCCTCCACGGTCGTCGTCGAGGCACTCGTGCACGACACTGACACCAGTCTTGCAGCCCACCCATCCGAGAACGACGGCGACAACGAGGACACTTAGCGTTCGCTGCGCGGACTGCGTTTAATATAACCGTGGGGATCGCCGGGGAGGTTAAAGGCAAAGCTGTCCACAGCCGCCACCACCGCTCTCAGGCCTTCCTTGTTCTGATCGTTGTCGACCCCCTACAACCTGCCGCTCCTTCCTCCCGCGCTCTAGCCTCCCCCTCCTCCTCCGTGCCGTCCCGCCAAATCTGTCCATGTCGGCGACGTCCCAGAGCGCATTGAACCAGAGGCAGTACCAACCCCCGTCGTCGTCCAGCCGCCACTCGAAGATTACCGTCGAGTACCACCGCCCCAGCCGGGAGTCTATCCAGGAGTATAACGAGCTCCTCGCAGAGGCCAATTTGCACGCCGCTGCCGCCGCCAGCTACCAAGATCCGTACTTACCGTCTAGGCAGGCGCCCGCACCGCCGTCGGCATCCAAGAGCAGGGTTCGCAACTCCCTCCAGAAGCCGCCGCCCCGCAAACACAGCCTGACCGCACCCAGCGTGTCCAAGGGCATTGACCGCGATCCCTTCGCCGCTAACCGCACCATCAGCGACGACAGCGCTCACGCTGCGACCATGAACGGCACGGCACCTCCCCCTCGCCCATCGCGGGCCAACACAGCCAATCTGAACGACCTCTTCTCCGCGCAGCGCACCCTTCCCAACCAGCGCGTCTCCGATCCGATAAGCCTCCCGCCTGACACAGTCTTTTATGTCGACGAGCATCAGCAGTCTCCGCAGCAATTGTACCAGCCTGCCCCGCCAGTCCCGCCACCCCAGCAGGACACCTTCGATATGCAAGGTATGCAGGACTCGCTTGGCTACGGCGTGGTGAACAACGTGCCCAGCGCCCCACCGATTACACCGGGCACTCTGCGTGGGCGGAGCGGGACGACATCCACCAAGTCAAAGAAGAGTATGTTCGGGTTCGATCTGCCATTCTTGAACAACAACAAACGACCGGAGATCAGCACACCCTACGACCCCGTCCACCTCACGCACGTCGGTTTCAACTCGTCTACCGGTGAGTTCACCGGCCTGCCCAAGGAATGGCAGCAGCTCCTGCAGGAGAGCGGGATCTCCAAGCTGGAGCAGGAGAAGAACCCGCAGGCGGTCATGGAGATCGTCAAGTTCTACCAGGAGGGCCGTGGCGACACATCGGTCTGGGACAAGATGGGTGCGATCGCGGCACCTCCGCCCGTCTCGACGCCCCAATCCCAACCGAAGCAGTTCGTCGAGGATGGTTTCCAGAACCCTGTGAGTAGTCGACTTCGTCGCGGCCCTCCGCCTTTATTGAGCGCATACAGCGTGCTGCGCCCCCGCCTCCGAAGAAAGCGCCCTCTGCACCTCCGTCCGGGCAGAATGCTCCGAGCCCCCACCGCATGGCGCCTCACCCTCCCGCGACCACCACCGCGCTTGACCGGTCTACCTCCCAGCGCCTTCCCCAGAGCAAGCCGCACAAGTCCGGTGACCAGCTCGCCCGCGCGAACACAACGCGCGACCGGCGCTCACCTGCGCCCGGCAACGGGCAGGCGCCCACACCGCCCGTCGCGTTTCCTCCGCAGAAGCCGACCAAGACGTCCCCGGGCTCCTCGCAGACGGACCTCAAGCCGTCCGCGTCTATGCGCGGCCCCCACGACGTCCGTTCGGCGGCGCAGCAGCAGCCGAGCCCCGCGGCGGCGAGCCTGCAGAAGGTCGCCAACGGGCCCGGCGCGACGCCGCGGCGGAGGGAGAAGAAGGAGAAGGACAAGGCGAAGGACGAGGACATCGTGAAGCGGCTGCAGGCGATCTGCACGGATGCGGACCCGACGCGGCTCTACCGGAACCTCGTCAAGATCGGCGCCGGGTAAGTACACCATCGGTCCCTGATGTCATGCGAAGTGCTCCCGCTGACGGTCAGGCACGCGCGCACAGTGCTTCCGGAGGCGTGTACACCGCCTATCAGGTCGGCACGAACATGTCGGTCGCGATCAAGCAGATGGACCTCGAAAAGCAGCCGAAGAAGGACCTCATCATCAATGAGATCCTCGTTATGCGCGCGTCCCGCCATCCCAACATCGTGAACTACATCGACTCGTTCTTGTACAAGAACGAGCTCTGGGTCGTCATGGAATTCATGGAGGGTGGCTCATTGACCGACGTCGTCACCGCCAATTTGATGTCGGAGGGCCAGATTGCCGCGGTGTCGAGGGAGACGGCGCAGGGCCTCGAGCACCTCCACCGACATGGTGTCATCCACCGTGATATCAAGAGTGACAACGTCCTCCTGAGTATGAACGGCGACATCAAGCTGAGTGAGTACCTTCTCTTCTCGTTCCGGTCAACAGCCTAAAGTCGCTCCCAGCCGACTTCGGTTTCTGCGCACAAATCTCCGATGGGAATGCGAAGCGGACGACGATGGTCGGCACGCCGTACTGGATGGCACCTGAGGTGGTCACGCGGAAGGAGTATGGGCCGAAGGTGGATATCTGGAGTTTGGGGATCATGGCGATAGGTGAGTTAAGGGCACCCTTGACTGACTACGATCGCCGCCTGACCGCACGCCCCAGAAATGATCGAGGGCGAGCCGCCATACCTCAACCAAAATCCTCTAAAGGCACTATACCTCATCGCCACCAATGGTACGCCGACCATTGCCAACCCAGAGGCCCTGTCACCGGTCTTCCGGGATTACCTCGCTAAGACCTTGGAGGTCGATGCGGAAAAGCGGCCGAACGCGACCGAAATCCTTCAGGTGAGTATCATCCCGATGCACGAAGACACTTTTGACTCATCGCTGCTGCGTAGCATCCATTCTTCAAGCTCTCTGAGCCACTGAGGACGCTGGCACCTCTGATCAAGGCCGCGCGGGAGATTGCAAAGTCGAAATGAAGGTTTCGGGCTGCTATCGTCTTGAGGTTCTACTTGTACCATGTCATATCATGCATCGATCTACGCTCATTCTCCTCTGGATCTCGCTTCCCGGTCGCCTTTCGTTATTGCAGTGAGTCGTGTATTGTTCTACGTGGGGATGCCGCAGGTCGGGCGAGGGAGAAGGAGTGATCCGCCGGCCGCGTGACACGTTGGTGACCCTGTGTCATGACTTGTATTCATACGTGATACACCTGTGCGTGGTTTATACCCATGAACAGTAATCTTCTCTGCTCTCAGGCTGCGTGGCGTGACCGGGACGATTGCCTTCACATAGAGGAAAACTGTATAGCAAGCATTCATCGTACTACTGCGATTTTCACAATAAGTTATGTCATTATGTCCGACGCTGGTCAATGTGTGTGCGGGAGATTTACTACATCATGAGTGTACCAAGTGGCTGAATCATAAACGTATGCTACAACGTCGTGCGGTGGGCGATGAGTACTGATTTAGAATGCGTATAATGCCCGGTGGAATGATCGAACAGGACGAAAATGTCACGGACGCCGTGCGCCAGGAAACTACAGTACATATCAGAACGTAATAAACGACCAACCCCTCCCAACAAAAAAGTCGTGTGTAGAATCTAGCTACCTACGGAAGACTACCGGGACGTCCGGGACCCGCGAATTCAGAGATGGGGACTCCACCCTATGAAGCGAGACTTCAGTGGATGACAACTCCGAGCGCGAAATGCACACTCACCACAAAACATCTGGGCTAGGTTAACAGGATCCGTGGCTTCAGCGACCAACTCATTGACAGTGAATTCGACTGAGAGCGTCTTGTCCAGCCTCCGCCTCACTGCCGACAGTGCACGATCGGCGGCTTCGTCAGCAGTACCGCTAGCCATGTCGATGCCAATCATCAAGCGAACTGCTTCCCCCGTCAACGTTGCGTCGTTGTCAATGCCTTGCACGCGCTTCATCTTCACTTCGCTTGCGACCCTATGAAAACCGATTCGTCAGCACGATGCAATCCAGTCGACGATTACGGCCTTCTCACTGACCAGGAGTGCAGAGGGTCATACTTGAAGACCTCCAGAACGGTGAGAATAACTTCGGACTCGTCGCGTAGGACACGGAGCGTCTCTTCTGCACATCTCTGGAATACACCCTGGGTGCCCGATGTGCCCAAGCCATCCACGACATCCGCGGTCAAGCGGAAAGGAACACGCTCGGGGACTTGCAACATTTTACCCTATCGCGCATATATCAGGATACCGCATGTACTGAGCACGTAAACACTCACCTGATCGAAAGCGATGCCCAGGTCAATGTGTATCACCTCTCCGGTATTGTTGTCCAAGAGTATGTTGGATATATGTCTATCCCCGAGCCCCAGAATATGCCCCACAATCGACGTTGTCGCCACACTACGGGAATACTTCAAGCGCATCGTGAACCACGCCATGGGATCCTTGTGCCGTTCGGTGAAGTAATGACGCATGACAGGCCTGAACCGTTGGCGTAGCTTCAAGAACAAGGCCAGCATCTCTCCACGGTCGTTGTCACATTTCTTCTGCTTCGTGGATAATTGCTCCTGCGCGTCATATGGTCGTATGTCACCGGGCCTATACCTAGTGTCAAGTTACAAGTTACGCAATTCTCAGCGAGCATACGTCAACCAACAAAACGAAACCAACCGCTGATGGGCACGGATTAGCCACGTGGCCAAGGGAGTAGTGTCAGACACAAATTCCAAGACACCAGCTTGCGAGGCTAACGGGACGACTTTATAGCCTCGCACTGCAAGATCCCGTCTGCGCGTCTCGCGGTCACGGCAAAGAATAATGTTGACAAGTTCGAAAACTTGTTCCATTACCGCATCCTGCCTGAGATCATCGCCGCCCTTATACTAATGAGCCAATGTATGAGTATATCACGCCCTCCCATCTTCGATCTTTACTCACCAACTGCTTGTATTGAGTTCCATCTTCTGCGACGCAGATCGTGATCTTGGGCCTGTTGAGACCACCAGCGACGGTATAAGTAGCTTCGAAGTGATTTACCCAAGCACAGTCGTTGTACTGGCATGTTGGATCGACCGGAGTATGTGCAGTGACAACCGGCACACGAAGGCTGCGGATCTTCCTGATGGCCATCTCCTCCGGGATATGATGACTTCCTCTGGCAGGAACCTTGTCCTTCGGATACATCGCCCATTGCAACGATGCACGCCAAAGCTGTTCTACGACGTGGATACGTCCTTGCACCTGTACATCGGTCTTCAATTGGTCGAAGAGGGTACTGGCGGCCGCGGCTCTCTCTGCCTGAGAGGAAGCGCCCTCTAGCCTGCCAGACTGTCGCCTACCAGCTGCCGATCTGGAAGAACTTTGTTCGGATATCAAGCAAAATACTTGATACAAGCTATGGAATGGATGTTCTCGACACATCCGCGTCAACAAGGTATGCAGTATGGATTGACTTGGTAGAGTCGTACGGGACGAAGCCGGCTTAGATAACCTGGCAGTCAGTTGATGGGCGAGAAAGATGAACTTGTGCGAGGCTACACGCTGTAACGCAGCCTCGAAGTTGACACTAGTATCCGTCCTGTCGAAGTTCGCCATCCATAACGAACAGAGTCGGATAATTGATTCGTTGTCGTATTCCTCTGAATGGGCGAGACACTGGGAGTAACTCGTCATCGCCAGCGTAAGGAAACGATCCCGAGCATCCATATATTCTTTGAAGCGTGCTTGATCATGGCCCAGCTCCTTTTTGGCTTTTGATAGAGCGTGTTCGTGACCACGATACTGCTGAGTGTTAGGTGGTACTCTCTGCATTTGTTCTTTGCGGAATTTAACTTCCTCGGTCTTTCTGTCCATGTAGACTCTCCATCGAAGGACGTCCGGAGAGTTGACAACAGAGTGGTATTGATGATCCGTGAAAATGGCATACTGATGAAAAACTGAAGCGTACTCGGCTGCATTCGACGTTGCTGTCGCGTCCGACAACAGTTGTGTCGCTGGATGGAAAAACTGCTCCACGATCGCGTCAGGCTTATCAAGAGATGCTTGCGCGGACCAAGTGCCCTGGATACGTTTGGAACCTCAATACGGCGGATTAGCCGCGAGTGGAAGCTCACCAAACGAGCCAGAACAGTGGCAGTCCTGACTTTGTTTTCTTGTGTACCGTTCGGATCTCCTGAATTAATTCTGGAAAGTGTATCCTTGAGTAGCGAGGCGGACATCCGAGGTTCCTTCATGTGCCATAAGACATTGGCGAACTCCTCTGCGACTTGTGGTGTAGCGTGCTGTCCCAGGGCCTGAGCTCGAGTTACCGCATTCAGCGCTGCTTGGGGCTTATTGGCCTTTCTTGCGGCTTGAGACAGGCGAAGCAGACAGTTCCTCTCCAACTCTATTAGTGACTTGCCTAAGGGAGAGAGAAGGTCTCCGATCTGGTCCCGCTCTTCCTTCTGGCGACGTGCATGAATCAGTGATATGCGAGTGGCCATGACGGATTCTGCGTCATCGAAACTGTGCGTAGAATCAAAGTAAGTGCGCGTATACGCTCACCAACCAAAGTGGCTCACCTCTCTATGCCGTCAATTGTGCTGAAGGTATCCCAGACGCAGTCGTGAGGCTGGCCGCGGGTTCGTTTTGTTAACAGCGGGAGTAACTCATTTCTCCACCACCTGATCTGACGGAGACACATGAGATTCTGTGCGATGTGCCGTATCCCAGTCAAATTCTCGTTCCCTTCGGAGTGTAGCTGCGTCAGTTCTTGGAACAGAGACCTCCGAATAATGGCATCCACCCGAGAGGAGTCTCTTTCGCGGTGGACGGCTCGCAAGGACATGTACATCGATGCCCCAGGGTATTGTCCCGCACGACATTCGGGAAGATCCCAAATACCTGTGCGCCAGCCTAGTTCATACATCATATCGCTTTGAGAATTGTCCTGCGCTTGCGACGGAGATGATATGGAACCTAGCGCCGTCATTGCGAGACGATCAAATCCGAATGCATGCAAAGAACGGACGATGCCTTGGGCGTGCGTAGAGTCGGAAGGATGAGCAGCAAGTGCGGCTCCGTGATAGCGGAACGCAGAATCCCACTGCTTCTCATGGTGTAGGCGTTTAATGAGGAAATCGCTCAGGTTGCTGGCCCGAATGCCGTAAAAGCCGTCCGGCTCGTCGATACGACTGTAAACGTCAAACAGTGTATCTTCAGCCGTGTCGCCATTCGAAACTTCTTCAGCTTCCCCTTCTGCGGCTAGTTCCAGGAATAGCAAGGCCGTTGTGTATGCATCGCATTTGATAGATTCTTTGCCGAGGAGTCTGTAGTCCATCTGCAGCCACGAGTCGTATGCTAGCGCGTCCCCTACCCCGGGAGGGTGAAAGTGGCGAAGGTGTAGCACAGTATCAATGATGGCATGCAGGCACCGGACGTCTGCATCTTCATGCCTTAATACCGCATCGAAATGAGCCGATAGAGCGAGCCGAAGAGCCTCGCCACCGTTGGCGTGGCCGGAGGAGCGCTCGAAACACAATAAAGCATGGACCAATACGGGCATGATGTTCTCGGCGAATGCTGTGCTAAACCCTATGCTCAGTCCCAACGCCGCATAGAAACGATCTTCTGTCGCAAGGGCGCCACAAAGGGATGTCGTCAGGTTAGAGATCCATGTGGGAAAATCGCGGGATGCTTGCAGTAATGGGGTACCAGCGAGTAGTTGTGGAAGACCTTCAGAAACATCCTCGGTGAAAACGACTGGATGAGCCCTGAGGTGTAATAGATCTCCAGCATAGTCGCGATACAAAGCTTGCGAAGCACTGTTCTCAAAAGTGCGCACGGACATCACACAGCGGAGCGTGCGATACGCAATATGAATCTGCGCGGCGGATGAAGCGTCCAACATCTCGAGCAGAGAAAGGACAATTGCATGCATTGCTGCGTGGTCTGCATCGGCCTGGTCCACCGAAGAAGAAAATTGACGATGTCTCTCGCGGACGGTCTGAGTAGCAACCTCTGTGCCTGTGCGTTCTGGGCTGCGGATGACCCCACCGTTATGGATAAGTAACAATACAAAGGCGTCGATGTCTTCGTCGTGGAGCCTGTCGTAGGATGGTATGCACTGCTTGAGCCGCCAGAAATGAGAGTTTGCAGCGTATGCATTCGAATTTTGTTGACCGACTGCGAGGTCATGGATCCTGCGTGCCAGCCGGAACTTGTTCGTCGTGACGGGAGGGTCGCTGAGGATCCGAGAGATTTCGTGCAGGCTGAGACTGTCTCGAAGTTCAAGCAATGTAGGGGACGATGTATCGAACGGCCAGGATGCCATTGCACGGGTGATGTGCGATTGCAGGGCGGTTCGTTCGGCGAGTATTTGCATTGTGGCCTCGGTCCAGCGAGCAAGGTCTTGACCGAGGGTAACCGAATTGCCATCGGAAGACGCTTGTTGGTAGTCTTGCGCAGTCGAGCCAAGCCGAACAAGGAGATCAGACAGGTGATTGCTGCCCTTCGTTGCTCGCCGGTAGACGCCAAAACCCCATTGCAGGATGGACTGCGCAGCCCGCGCCATGTCCATCTGTGCTATTATAGTTGAGGTCATGTTCATCAGCGTCCGGAGCAATGTGGAGTCTTCGAAGTGCCGACTACGGGTTGCGACCCAAACGCAGATTCCATTGAGTAAGCGCATCTGTTCGTTGATGAACGGGCAGCGTTCCATATCAGCGAAGAGCTGGTGAAGAACGTGATAGGTAACTGCCGGGGATTCTGCTTCAGGCACCCACGCACTGAACCATCTGAGCGCCTTCAGGACGACCTCGGTGCTGTAGAAGGGGAAGTTCGGTTCGTGAAAATGAAAACCGGCTTCGTGCCTAAGTTGGACCAGCTGGTCGAGAACAGTGATGCTTTCCTCGTCAAAGCCGGCTAGCCTAATGCCCTTGTAAATCATTCCATCGCGGGAGACGTCCTGATCTCCCAATGTGCGAACGATGGTCGCCGCAATGACATCGGCCGCACGATGAAGATAGATGTCGAAACTTGGCTGTTCGATGTCCCGCACGATGTCCCTCAGCTGGGCCTCCAAATCGTGCGGGATGTCTTCCCCGACCCCTATGCTCTTCCCTATGGCTATGACGATCCCGTAACCAACGATCTCCGGGAAGCACTCCTTGAGTCCATCCGCCGGTGGCTTATGTATGGCTTTACAATGAGAGCGAAACAGATGGTTTCCATGGCTTGGATCTTTTGCGCAGACAGTGAGAAGATTGGCGGGAGTAAAGGCATGAAAGGCTACTTCAGCGCATTGTCTTCTCTCTTTGAAGCCGAGTAAGCGGTGTGGAAAATTGAGGAAGTCTTTTTGACTCGCGCAAATCGATGACGCAGTTTGAGACGCGTAGTGCTCGAAGAGCTCCGCTAGACCCGATAGCCCAAGTCTTTCTGACACACTGGTCAAGGCAGCCTCCGCGTAACTTGCATACATCGGCTCGAACAAACACCCTTCCAGCAGGTGCCAGTAAGCACCTCGCCTAACCGCGGAGCTGACGACCATCATATCGGCCAGGCAGATGATACGAGTCAACATTTTTTCGAACCTGTAATGGCATGCATAAGCATTGACAGGTTAGGTGAACGCGTCACGTACGCAGTGTAGTCTATGGTCAGATAGGGCCGCACTTCATTGTATAGTTGTTGTAGGCTCTGTCCGAGTTTGTACGCTCGGCTGAACATGCGAGCTGTCGCAGCAGCGGCACGAAAACGGGTTCGGATGTCATCATCGGCCCCAAACTTTGGCAAAATATATGCTGGGAGCGGGAACGGTAGGCCGCCCTTCTCGTTCCCGTCCTGTCCACTGCCAGGTTTGGACGCAGGATCCTCGGTATTTTCAAGTCGACATGTCCAGAATTGTTCTTGAGGATCGTACGCAAGACTTGCGTCGAGAAAGAGGATAACAGCGTCCCGGGTTCTCCACGAGGTCATCTTGCCTGCCAGGAGCTTCGCTGCCAAGCGACTCCACAAATGCCGAACAGAGTCGCAGATGTCACCCGGAGTGGCAGGATCCATCCAGTAGGCCATAGTAGAATGCAAGAAATGTAAGGACAGTCGATGCAGTCGATCATTGCGCGCGTAGTCGTATTGAGGCCACAAGTCGTCAAACATCGCCAGGAATTGCTTCATGGTCGAGCCGCTGATCGTCAGGGACCCTGCCCTCACGATGGTAAAATACGAATATGCCATCTCCAAGAATCGTGACTCGTCAGATCCTATGACGAGGTTGGCTAAGTCTCTGTCACGCGTGGGTTCCACAGACGTGGATTGCAGGATAGGTATCACGGCAAGAGCAGCCATGCAGGTCTCAACGCCGTGCATATCAATGAACGCAGTACCACCTCGCGACGACGCACTAGAGGACCCCACGTCTTGAGCTGTTCTCAATTGGCCGAAGTCATCCTCAACATCAACATCCATGGCCTGACTATCAAGCCCATCGCTCCCAGGAACACCGGAGGCGAGTCGTAGAATTGATCTGAGGCTATCCAGTATATCGTTAAAGGTGTCCTGAACCTTTGCCACCAGAGAACGAACTGTCAATAATGATATATAGCAGTGGCGCAATGGCTTACGTCAACGGAGCGAAAAATCGTGCGCTGAAATAGACGATGCATATTTCGGTGCCGATCGGGTGCCCCCATTGCATTGATACCTAGGCCCCTGAGAACCTCTCTCCGGATTCCCGTATACGGACCAGGGGAAGCCAACGATTCGATGGGCTCTTGAGCTGATGCTTGTTGAACCAGAATCAGAGGCTCCAGGCTACCCAACATGAGCAAACGCTCCTCCGATGTCCAGCGTTTCTCGGAGACGTGAGGAAAAAGCACCTGGATGAGGCGACATGCAGCCTGTATGACGCGCCTCGTAGGCCGGACCCCGTTGACGACGAGGGTGGCCTCGAAGCTGAGAACCATAAATGCCGTGTCAAGATAGGATCGTATCTTCTCCGCCGTCACAAAGCCGGAGACGTCCCTGCCTGACTCCCACACGGTACACACCTCTTCCATGATCTTCAGCAGGAAGGTCGAGATGCGCCGCTCACGACCACGAGGTTCAACCAAATCATCGAGGTCGACGCAACGGCCACCCTCCGAATTCTGCCCGCTCAACGAGCTAGAGTCAGAAGCTGGTTCAGGACGGTGCCACGGTGGCAGACGGGCCTGAAGGGTGAAGTTCCGTATGACTGCCGTATAGCAATGGTGATTAGCGGCCTGAACGACAGGGGTGTCGGATAGAGGCATCCCGCAAATGAGATGACTCTTGTTAGATAAGGAGCAAATGCTCTCCAAGAGCATCAGTAGATCGGCCATCGTGTGCGGTAGTAGCTTCGTCTTCGGCGCGGTCTCCACTCTCCAAGTGTCGAGAAACCATGTCAGCACCTTCTCTTCCATCTGCATGCGATATAATCGAGCGTCTTGACTCGCTATGCGAAGTGCCAGGTCCAGGAATGCACAGACCGAGTCGTACGGGAACACGGGACCCTGGACGTCGAGGTCCTTGCAGAGGGCCTCAACCTCAGCGATAAGACGTTGCGATGTCAGCAACTCCTTTGAATGCAGCATGAACACAGACGCAACATGGCAAGCGGCCCGAGAGACAGATGCCGTAGTCGAGCGGCGCATAGCGTGAGCAAAGATTGCATCCCATGTCGCGGACTGCGGGGGTTCTGATCGCGTACCAGGAACAGAAGACGACTTTATGGACGATCCAACGGTTTGGGCTATAGCAGCGAGACATAGCAACGTCCACGACTGGACGGACCCGTCTTCGAACGACACGAACTGGAGGAGGACGGATATGACCTGCTGTTGCAGTTCTTCGTGTAGAGTTGACCAATGCCTATCGATGAAGAACAGCAAGCCCTGAAGATGGTATGAACGTATGCTGGA
This sequence comes from Daedalea quercina L-15889, assembly GCA_001632345.1. NCBI lineage: Eukaryota > Fungi > Basidiomycota > Agaricomycetes > Polyporales > Fomitopsidaceae > Fomitopsis > Fomitopsis quercina. The sequence goes on from KV429113.1 coordinate 96,879, forward strand.
GACTGATGAGCGACTGATGAGGTCGAGTTGTGACTTGATAGGATTCTCCAGCTTGACCCGTTTGCCCGGACGGCGACTACTGCTGGAATCCATCGAATGCACAGATTCTGTCAATTTATATAACTAGACATCAGTTTGATGGGAGTGCCTGACTGAACGCGCGAGAAGGATTACCTTAGCTGTACAATCTGCTTGCAACTCAAGTATCGTCCAGGCGAGGGCCTGGCCTGGATCGAACTGCCACCCGTATTGGAACGTTGAGCCTACAAACGGTTGCGGCGAGTCTCCGTCTACTCCTAGTTGTCGCACTGCTAGGCGCAGGCGATCTAGTGACAGCCCATCCACACCCCAACGACTGTCCGCCTCCCCACTTAACAGATGCAAGAGCTTCGCAACACCGTCTGCATAATCTGCGTTGACAATAGTCATCTCGTCGACGGGCTCGACAGTGAAATAGGGAAACAATGTCTGCAGCACAAGGACTAGATCCTGCTTCATCCGCTGGTTCTTGGTCCCCCACATGCTAAGGAGAGCATCCCAAGTTTCATATGCAAACGCGGTCACAGTCGCAGAATCATTCAAAGCGACATGCGATAGCGCTGCAGAGAGTGCGAGCAGATAATCATGATGTAGGGAGGAGTCTCCTGGATACGTCTGCAGAATGCGGGCGAGTCGATTGAACAGAGCGGAAGGGAGGTATGGGTGTTGTGGCGAGAGCAGCGGAGCAGAAGACGACTGGAGAAGCAAGACAAGCAGGGACATAAACTCAACCTGCTCTTGAGTTACTGGATGCGTGCTTGGGGCAGGGCTCGCAGAGAACGGCGTCCGTCGTATCTGTGTGGCGGAAGGAAGTCTTCTCTTCCTAGGGGAGCTTGGGCCTGGTATAGATAGCGCACTGTCTTCCCCAGAGTCCTCCATTCCCGACTCCGCGAGCACGATGTCTTCCCTCTCCTCGGCAAAGGTATCCTCCTCCTCCCCCAAGCTCTTCTTCACGCGGTCCCCAAGGATCACGTTTAAAGACATCTCGACGAATGTGATCCACTTCTCCTCGGCCAGATGCTCCAGGTGCGGGACATAGCTCAAGATGCACCGTATGGCCTTGACGTACTGCAACGCGACTGGAATAAACAATTCGCCTCTATAGATGATGTACTTCTCAAAATGCGCGAAGACAGCCTTCACCACCTTGCTATTCATGCGCTTGACGCTTCGCTCAACCAACCAACGAACGGCGGAGGCAGCGTCAGCCAGTCTACGCTTCACCGCAGGACTCGAAGCGTCACCCTTCTTCGCGTACGCCTCCTTCTCTTTGACAACGGCGTTGAATAGCGCTTGGAAGATGACAATCCATGCTTTCCCATCGCACTGTGCGTCGACCTTGAGGATAGCAGACTCGTGCGCGAATACGGTGTGTAATGCGGCAATGCCCTCCTGTCGGTCCTTCACTTTTTCGCTCCTAAGCAGGTCTAGGACGTTCTTTATGGTTGCGCTCATGGCCACGAGCAGCACTAGGGGACAGCCAGCTGGCGCAAGAGAGACGTCAGAACGGCAGGAACTCGAGCAAGACGAGGCTAACTTGAGAACAATGGTCCTTGCGGTAAGTTAGGCGTCTGCTCGCCACAGTTACGTCAGCGAGCGAATAAACGCTCGAATATAAGGCAAGAAAAATTCATGGCACGTCCGTCCCACACTTGCGCGTTACGCCTACCTGCTACCTTCAAATACATCTACTTGCCGTCCATGGTTGTTGTTGATTGAATCCCTTGCTCTTCTCTCCTATATCTGTCTCGCATCTCATTGGCGTCTTTCTGCCCGAGCAGCCATTCTACGCATCCACTCTGCGTCGGTTCTGGTGAAGCGCCAAAAGCAACCAACGGCTACCTGTCTAATCAACAGGTATCCGGGCGATCCTGAGAAGTGGGGGCCTTATTCATGAGGTCCTTCATGGTTCATATTCGCCGTACATCTTCACACTTTGTTATGCATTCTATACACACTCCGTTAAATTGTCTCTGTCAACTTCGACGTGTAATTAGACTAGTCCACCTCACACACTTTGACGAATCAATGGCTGGTCTGACCCATCGCGCGTTGCATAGCAAGTCGGATACTTCGAATGACTGCATAGCTTCTCCACGTCATGAAAACATAAAAGGTTCCGGCTGGCGTTGTGTAGCGGATTGTTCTATTTAGCCCAGGTGATGTACGTGGTCAAGCAGCATGTAATTTTGTTAGGGCATCTATGGTAACGAAGTATATATGCACGTCGAGACTTGAGATTACCCGCGTCAGACACAGCATCATCTCTTTTGAGCGTCGACCATTGGTCATATATAAATCACGCCCAGGGGCGCACAGCGAGGTTCGAGCCCGCGATCCGACTCCCAGAACGCACCTTGCGGCCACGTACAAAATTCCTGAAGCAAATCTCGTTTAGTGGTGGTCACTGTCTCTGAGGAAAGACACTCACATCCACACCGCAGGCAGGGTTGCACCTCATCCATACCGGCCAGTCCAGCCATTCGATAAGTGCATCAAACTCTTCCCTCCATTTCACAAGCCTCTGCTCTGCGACCTTCACGTTCTGCTCCTCCACGTCAAACGCGTCTCTCCACGTCTCCGTGTACACGCGGCAGATCTCGTGCAGTACTTCCTTCGTCGCGTTGTACAAAACATGCTCCTGCTTCGTGAACTGGGACATTGGGAGATGCGCGGTGTACCGAGATGCGCACGCATCGGCCATCTGCGCATACCACTCTGGCGTGCCGACGCGATCGCGTCCCATGTAAGGGAGCAACGACACTAACAACTCCCTACGCACGGCCACCGCTTGCTCGGACGCATTGCTGTAGTCTTTGTGCAGAAGGTGGCGCACGAATGGCAATCGGTCGGAGAATCGGTCCTGGATGACGCGCGCGAGCCCCTGCCAATCCACACCGCTCCTCGAGACTGGGTCCCGGGTCACCATCTCTGCAACATCCTCCTGCACGCGTGCAATGTCCTCTTCCGATATGTTCGTCAGCCGGTAGTCGACGCGCTTATTCAAGCGGCGACCTTCGAAGAGCGAAGTGAGGGCCGGATCGTAGAACGAGACCATCGTGGAGGGGTCGACTCGGATACGCACTTCGCCCTCGTTGTGCCACGCGCCAGTATGTTTGACCTCGGTCCAGGTGGTGGGCAAGCTGCCTCGCCAGCCTTCAGGCGGTACCATTGGCTGGCGGGTTATCGGAAAGGGTTCCTTAGGAGGAGGAACCATCTTTGCAGAGAAGGGCGAAGGCTGCGCAGACTCGGACTCGCCCGCCGGTTTGTGGGGCATCGGGGGAATGACACCATCAGTAGCGACTAGCGGTACGGCGGAGACCACCTCAAGCGCGCCGTTGGAAATGTTACAGTACATCATTTCACTTATAACCAAGGTCATAATGTGCGATGGCGTATCTTCAGAATGCACTCACAAGTCGATCTGCATCCTGGCAATCCCGTCAATCCCGTATTGCTTGGCCCAATCGCACATCTTCTCAAAGCGAGCCAGTTCACCGAGGTAGCCATCATGCGGATCATAGCCAACCTTGCCCCAGAAGAGGGCGTCCTGGGTATCGACAACCCCGTCGAACTTGTTTCCACTGCAGCCATCAAAGAAGAGGAGCTGTAGGGGACGCGTGGTCATAAAAGTGAAGAGTGTGCCATTCGGGCCTGCCGCAAAGACATGTGAATGTTCGGGGTCGAATGCAATCCAGTCCCTTGTGGGTAGGTCTTTGACAGGACGACCATGGTAGAGGAGGGTTCCCGCAGGGATACTGGCGCGGACAATTGAATGCCCTTGGAAACGTATAAGTTGTAACAGTATTGCTGACACATGGAGATGTCGCACACACCGTTTTTGTACTTGGAATTCGGTCCCAATTGCAGGAGAGAGGCTAAAGCCTGGAAGATGAGGTTTCCGGTTGCGTCTTCACTTGGTCGCTCGTCCCAGGGCCTCGCAGATAGCGATGCGTGCTGGGGACCAGGGTGGCGCAGCATGGGCACCTGGTCATAAGCGCAGACCCCCGACACAACACTCAGAGCATAGAGAGGCACTACGAGAGACTGAGACCAGCGCATGGAGGGCAACAAAGGACACTGGCAGAGACAACGGCCAGCGACCGCATTATGTACCAAGGGTCGAGAGAAGCCGATACGCAGTCGGACAGAACATCAATGGCACGTAGACGCGGCAAACATATTGGTTCTCGGGTATGAGGCTTCGCGAGAACGGCTGACCGTATCGCCGTGGCGCTTCCACGAAACATGGGCCAAACAAGACAACAACGTTACAGTCGAAGCACTTAGCAGGTAGACACGAATACGTCCAGATCTCTTTACCTTCCCTGACATCTCTGTATTCGAGACACTGGGACCTCCGTCGGGACGAGCCATAAAATGAGCAGTAGGCGATCAAATCACTCAGGATGGCATAATAGTCTCTAGATACCATGTAAGGTGAGCAGCGCTGTAACAGCGATCGTCGAAAAGTGGTAATCATATTGTATGCACCTGTGTGTGAACATGCTGACGGCATGTGGCTTATGGGACGCCGAAAGCCGCGCAAGAAGATTGCCGAATTGCCTGACAGTGTGAGCCCGAGTCAAGTCGTCGTCACCGCAACCTGGGAGTGCCAGTGGCAGCGGAAACGAATGAGGCCAAACGACAGGCTCCTCTACTTTGCACTAAAAGGCAAGTCTAACACATGATATATTCAGCATGTTTGGGCAAGTGCTGGCAGGAGAGGCGGATGGGCAATAGCTGGCCCGGACAAAGTATGTACTTCACACTTGCCTTGACCGTTCCAACCACTACTATGTAGTACTACAAATGACCTCCATTGGCAATCACTGGAAGATAACGTATCACCTCGGCATCTTCAAACGCGCCTTGAGTTTCCCATGGCCCTGGTCCAGAGGCAGATACGGTATCAAAGGGTATCAACATCACTGGTGCAGTCACTCCAGTGCACTCACCGCTGGCATGCTGACACGGCGACAGCGCTCGATGAGGCTTCCTTGACACGCCCGCCGAGGGGAATTGCAGCGGATGAAGATTCAAGGCGGTCGAACCACTGATCTTAAGCCTTCTGCCACATTCAGCTCAGGGTCTATGATAAGCTCGAAGATGGTCAGTTGGTAATGCGGCCAGACAACGTGAGCCTTACGTTAGCTAGACTTTGTGCCGCTCCAAGAAACCAATGGGACATCGCGATCTGCGATACAGGAAGACGGTGCCGCGAAGTTACGGAGCACAGGAACCCGGATTGAGGCGGAGGATACGAGCTGCCATGGCCCATTCGGGCGCACGCGGGGAAAACCAATTGTCTTAGCTTGGTGCCGGCACCACATCTGCTGTTGCGTCGAACAGCGTTGAGCATGCTGACGACTTACCATTATGACAGGTCGCAGCAGGATACACGCGAACAGCACAAGAGTGGTCAATCGCATGCCGCACGCTACTTGAAGAACATCGTATAAATGCTCATCTCCGGCGCCTCAATCACCAGCGTCCCGTCCTCGCCGAGCACAGGTACGTCCACCTCCACATAGTCCTCCGTCACGCTCGTGCGGTACACCGTCGTCGGTTGCGTGAGCGCGAACGCATCGTCGCCCCTAAGCGTGAGGCTCGATGCGTTCCATTGTGCGTTCATTGCGACAACGGAGTAGATCGTCTGGTGGCACTCCCCGTACGGCCCGCAGTACGACTTGTGCTCCCTCGAGCTCGCGGGGTAGTCGAACGCCAGCGTACGCCAGTTCGCTTCCGCTGAATCCGTGCTGGGCGTGACCGCGCGGCGTATGGAGCCTACGGGCGCTGCCTTGGTGAAGTGCTTGAGCACGGAGAATCGCTTGGTGAGCTTGAGCTCGTAGTACTGTGTTTCGTTGTAGTTTGGGTCGTAGTAAATGATGCCTATTTAAATAAGGAGTCAGCAAAGGTGCGTACAACATCCCAGAAACCTCACCGTCATCCCAACCGTCTGCCACAATGTCGTCCCAGCAGCTCGAGTTATTGGGCGTGCAGGAGCCGACTCCATTGGACAGGGCAGTCCACCAGTCCCTGCAAAGACTCGTCAGCGCCACAACTGATAAACAGTGTCATCTTAAACGAACCAATGTTCGTCCTCGGCGTAGGCGAAGGACTCATAGATCAAGTTTGCCATCCTGAGCCCACTGATCATCGTCGGGTCGTACTGTTCTCCCCAGGCAATCGCAGCAAGTGGGTCACTGGCCTCACTCTCGTCTGTTGCACTATAGCCTATTGAGAACGGATGTCAATTATGCTACAGTGGACAGCCATGCAGCCCTCACAGCAGATTTCGGTGAACCAGGTCGGTACGCCGCCGCTAAGGTTACGTCCTTCCTCAAAGACCTGCTGTTGTAGGGTGGCGTTCGCAAAGCCGTATTGGTGGTGTGCGTTGGCCCCGAGAGACTTGCCGACGGTTGTATTCAGCCAGATCGGTGCATCGGCTATGTACGTGCCTGCATGCAGTGTAAATTGAGCTCCATAAAGTCCATATGCCGGCGAAGGTACTGACCAGTCGATGATGACTCGTCCGCGATAACTTTGGTGGCCAGCCCTGCTGCCTTCAGAGTCGCGGCGAGAGTTATGACCAGCTCAGCACGCTGCTCTGGGACAACCTGCATACCCTCCTGGCTGCAAAGAGTAGTAGTAGGGTCGCCAAAACTGTCGTCGGGCTCGCTTATCGAATAAGTGATCAGTGTGTGAATCGCCTGTACGATCCGACTCGTACTAGCTTACTTCATTGGCGAGACGTGCGTAATCCCGACACCTTGCGTCTTCCAGTAGCTGACCACGTCAGTCAGGTACTGGGCGTATGCTGGGATTCGCTCCGTGATGAGGGTGCCACCGCAGTTCTCGCTGTTGTTGGTCATTGTGGTCGGCTATGCATTTCATGGTCAGGACTGCAGCTTCGTGCGAAAAGTGTATGCACTGACAGCGCTATTGACAAACAAAGTGATAATGGGTACGCCATGGCGAGCTGCCTCCTTGAGAAAAAAGGTACCAGCCGCATCGGCCGACCAGTTGTAGACACCATCACTATCTCGATAATGTCAGTGATGGTCTATGGCGCATATTATACGCATGCAGCTCACCTGACGTACGGCGTTTCTGGTGCCCTATCCCAAGTACCGACACCTACACCGCCACCACCCAGGTTATAGCGATAGTCGGTCATGCCGACACCTACGCAACGGTCGTACGCCATGCATCAGCTCGTGACTGGACCTATGTGAGCACATAGCCGCATACGTACCCCAACTCTGGTTCAGGAGCAGGTCCGAGATGTTCTGGCGGACCTCGGCAGGGAAGAGCGCGATGTCGTTCACCCACCATGCACCAGACGCGCCGATGCCATGGATGCTCTGTCGGGTCGTCGTCGTGATTTGTGCGGCGTAGGCGCCTGACAGCAACGAGACTATCACGCTGAGCGCACAGGAGACCATGCTGGGCTATGCAGGATTCGTGGAACATACATCATCGCATTTGAATGCGAGGGTTTTGTATGCTCCGTCGCTGAGAGACATGCTTTCAGGGGTCGTGCTGATTGACCGTCTGATGCAAGTTTCTGCACCAGACTGCTATCGACACACGCGAAGTTATATCGTGACCAGCATCCCGATAGCAGACTCGGTATGCGGCGACGCTGCGATATGGGGTATGAGTTTATGCGACGAAGCTACATGCATGGTCTTGATCCTACAGAGCAAATCCCAGGAACCACTTTGCAGACGGTACATCGTGCCGCAGATAAGGGTCCGTGTAGTCGCATGAACCTAAACCTGAGGTCGAATTATGACGCATGAGGAAAGGCAGTGTACCACGACGGCTCGAGCCGGCGACCGCAGACTAGGGACTGAGTGATAGTAGACAGTGGACTTATGTGCTGATCAGCCAACCTAGTTGAGGAGATTTCGTCAGAACTGGTGACATGTGTGTACATAAGCTGGACGCAGGGAAGCGATGGGCAGCGGTGATTCGCAATGACATACTTAGTCGATTTCTCGGGAAACGAGGCCACGGCTGAGCCCAGTGAGAATTTAAGCGCGCTGGAGGCCTGCACTATGTAATATGTAAGCTACAGTACTGTACATACTTACATGCATTCAATTAGTTAATCGTCTGAAAGCTTCGTAGAGTAAGCTCTGCTTTTCATGATTAATGATATTCATCGATTGAAACCCGCTTATCTCCTTGGTACTTTGGTTTGTATGTATGTGTGTGTTGCCACACAAGGGAAAACGCGACGCGAAATAGAGCATCGCAGTGCGCCTTCCTTATTTGGCACACACCAAGTTCCAAATTCAAGGCTCCACACTACTCAGCGACGTCTAATCACGGAATATGGTCTTCCTCCAATGTCTATGTAAAGTGCAATCCTACTTTCTACCCGACGTGTACAGCAGCCAGTTGCAACATGCCAGTGAGGTGTATTATCGATTCAGCGATTCGGAGAGCTGTTCCGGGCCTCCTCGTTTATCCCGTACGACTCGCTGTCGTTCACAACGTATTGCTCAGCTAATACGTCGTCGCCATCACACATGTCTGCTTCTGAGTCTTGCTCAGGCCCGCCATTTTCACCCACCACGAATGCTATGGAACCTCCGAGCGAGCCTGCCCCACGTGATAAGTGGGTACCGGACTCTGACCAGGGACTTTGGCTGGCCTGTGTGTCCTCGTTCCCGAGGCTTGCTTTGCGCAGATTGAGGAAAAATCGCGTAAGAATGATAGAGGTGAAACTACAGGGGACAAGTGAGTATAAGTGATCATGCAACGGTTGAAACTTGAGGTGCATCCACGAACGAATATGCGAAATAGCTGAAGCCACCAAAGACCTGTCAATACGCGTACGGTTCGTTCAATTTCGGCTTGCACTATGAGAGTAAGGCTGACCTCAGTGGTGTAGAACACAATACCAAGGATGTCGATGATTGTGATCAGCCTGACGGGGTTAAGACTGAGATGATAGCACGATACTACAACAACGGTACCTACCCGAAGTATATCGTTCCTGTTTCAATCGGCGCGATCAGTCTATAGATCTTATGATGCATTATACCACTCAAGAAGTTCGACTGACCATCTCGCAACAAAAGTGCAGATAGTGGGGCCGAGATACGCTCCTGGCGAGCAAGCCGTATTGTGTGATATGTCTTGCGCCAGGTGACGAGGAGAACAATGACATCCGCGGTAGTGGAGGTTGCCTGCGCGACGGCGTAGACTGTCGGGTCTCATCAGACTCAACGATGCAGGCAAAGAAATCTATAGTTCGCACCCCTGAAAGGCAACAAAGCAGGATGAGTATTTCTGCCATACACAGACAGTAGAGGATACGAACACTTGTCCCGAGGAGGATGCGCTTCCAGTAATACAACCGAGAGGAAGGGGCGCGGGGATGGCTGTTACGGTGACGATTTCAAACTATGCCATGTGTGAACGTCAGAATATGAAGTATATGAGTGCTACCCACAACCTCATTAGCTGCCGGTCCAAGTGATAGTATCAAGACCATGGCAGGTGTAATCATGTCTCTAGGATTGAGCGCGTAGACTCGCAGAGAAGAGATCACTAGTATCACAAATGTCAATGCAACCTGAACCAACACCACCGATCTGCCAATATACTTACCTGACACTGTCACGTTGAACAGAGCATTGCTCACATACGTCGCGATTTCTTCAGGGTAAGCTCTATTTCACGAGTCAGTACTTCTCGCGGTCATAGAAGCCACGCAAAAAACAGTACACCTGATATGAATCCGGGGAAACGTCATGCTCAATTCGAGAGGAGTGATAACTTATTGCTCACATTACAGTCCAGTGTGAAGAATTGTGAAATGATGTTAAGGACGAAGAAGAAGACAGTGACTATTTGCAGGAGGATGTAGAGCGCAGAGGCAGTGGAGGAGCGGCTGCGCCATATGTAGTCGATTTCTTGCCCCAGTGCTAAACATCGATCGAAAAGATACACAGCTTGAAGGGTAGTCATTAGACACCAGTGTCTACGCATCGAGCAGGAAAGACACTCACTGAAGGCAGTAGCAAGGCAATAATTGGCGATCCTGCTAAGTATCCCGCATGGCAACAATCAGTGACAATGCATAGAGGGGAGAAGTTACGACCCACGCGGAGCGCAGATATAGATTGACTTCCTGTACAAATGTGCTGCTCATCTCTTCTGGGCGGACAATGAAACTGTGGATAGACAGACCGTCGTTTATATAGGGCTCGAGGAAGAGCCGACAATACAGCGGAGCATAGCCTTTGAGTTTGATGAAATTATTTGAGGATCCTCGTTGGCTGTTTGAGAGGCATATATTCACACCAGCCGCGTAATGATGCATCTAGGTGAGCGAAGCCCAACAAAGCTTGCGCTTCAAATAAAGGATGCAATGGCATAATTTATGCTGGCATGGGATCACGATGTATGAGCGCCGTCACTAACGTCGTCCAAGAAGGATTCAGTACGTCGTCCAAGACAACTTCTAAGCTCACCAAGAGCACTTTAGGCTGTGCCGTTGATCATGCGCGACCAGAGCAATTCTTCGGCATCTTGATTCGGCGTTCAACGTTTGATATCAATCATGCCACGGTTCTTCCCAGCAGCCCGACGAGAAGTTTGGACTCAATTTGCTGAGTTCAGGTAACGAAATGTAGGTTACTGGATAGCCTGATAGATAGCACCACGGCGAAGTTGGATCGGGAATCCAGTCATGGAACCATTCTGAGCCCTTCTTCGTTTCAAAGCCTGATAACTGCTCGAACCTTCATGTCAGCTCCTGTATCAACGGCAAAGCCAAGCACGAACGCACGGTCAACACGGATAATGACTCACCAGCAAGCAGGTGCAGCGTTCACGGCCTTCGCTGCGTTGGTAGAGCGTGCACTTCCACTAGTAGTAGCCATATCTAGAAGCAAGTTTCTACATTTACGTTGCAATTTCGTATGCACGTTACTAGTACGCGCTCACGCTGACGAATGGCGTAACCGTGGCACATAGATCTGTGTTGTTAAAATGAAGTGTTAAGTAGATAGTACGGCAAGCAAACATTACTTACCTTGGGGTTGACCACATGAACATGAAGAGGGACCATTTCGATGAGACTTAGCTATATAAATACTACTGTGACCTTACACTGCGAGGGAGGCGCATTGGTGATGCAGGGCGGTGTCGAGCACTGAGCTACTTTCCAAGTCTGCTCACGGTACGTCATGTCACACGCGCCACGACTAAAGAGGAAGACAGCACTCACCCGTACCAGTGGTTGGCATTGCTCAGTTTCCTTGAGACCACTCGGAAGCGCTCGAGTCAGGCAGTGATACATAGACAAAATCGCCTTTGATGGTAAGGCGCTTGCCTCACTAGGCAATTGGCAAACAAGAATCGCTGTTGGCAGTGTGGCACAGGATGTGCTCGGAAGCTTCATGGTCCACCGCATGCGATTTGCACACATTCACCTCTGTTGTCTCTGAGATGGCGCCCTCTGTCCCGAGACTGAAGTTGTCCTCATATATGCATATGGGCTAGTGAGTCGAAGTCAACCTATATCAAGTTGTGCCTTCATTCAATCCTCGTAAATACAGACCTTCCTGGGATTCCATTCACGCGCAGAGGCGTTCTTGCAGATTGACGTTAATTAAGATGCCCAGTACTTGTTCTGTTGCTTGAACACCGCCGGCCTCTGGCCCAATTTCTCACCACAACTTAACCCTCGCGACGCCGCGACGTGATGATGAGTGCAGCGTGATGTGGATGTGACAGGGTAAGAGCGCCCATGCGCAAGTGTTTAGTACGTTTAGTTAAGTATCATCTTGACATTGACGAGTTGTGCGACCACCGGCTGCGGTCGACTCCTGCGGAACGGTCTTGTTCCGTCTCCGTCCCAAGCTATGCTGCGCCTTCAGCTGTGTTCACACCTCCCACCAGCATGGGCTGGCCGATAAAACTCAGTACTCTCGCCCTCCTCGCATTAGACTCACTATTAGCCCGAACCGTTAATCAGCAACCTCTCAAAGCTCCTATTGCCGTAGACGACTGGAACCCATGGCTATCCCGTCCCTGGGACGAGCAACCAGACAAAGATGCGACGAGTAACCTCATTTTCCAGTCCTTGGCTGGTCTCATGCAGATGAAAGCGAACTCAAAACACCCCAACGGTATGTCGAAGCACTCAGGGCCTGCATTAACTGACTGGCATACTACACTGGCAGGTCACTCCATTGTCCGCGCCAGCATCCCTCCAGGGACGGCGCTCTACCACGGTCGCCACAAGGTAGAATATCCCACTCGAGACTGGATCGCCTTCGACCCAGAGCACTCTGCCATCTTCGCGTTGGGTTCGAACGGCACCCTGTTAACATTCATTACCACGCGCGAACTCACGCTCCTCTACTTCGACGGGTGCAGCGGCAACAAGGTCGACGGTGTCGTCGACACGCAGGACCTGCTTTTTTGGGGGAGGCTCCAGCACAAGCGCCAGGGCTGGTGGGGCGAGCTGGAGCGAATTGAGGATGGGTGTACATGGGCGAGACAATATGGGATCGACGGGTTCGTCAGGATGGAGTTTGACTTGTGCGTGTCTCATCTACTCTTATCCATGGCCGCGTCTGACGGATAATATCGTACAGCGAGATTATGTACTGCGACTTCTCTGACGGGCTGGAGCTCGTGTCGGTAATATCACCTGTGAATGGACAGCCACCTGTCACACACCCCAGTAGACCGCCACCGCGCGGAACACCATATACGAGAGATAATCTGTCGCAAGTCCTTTCCAGAATTTCCCCCGCTGAAGCCACCTTCCACGGTTTCCTCAGAACAGAACGTCCAGGAGAGGTTCTAGAACAACCTGATGGGCTAATGATGGCTCTTTCCCCACTAACCCCGCCGCCCGGCTGGAAGGGCACGCTCCCCTTCCTCGGCTTCGAAGCCAAGCGCAGCGGGACGTGGCACAATGACTTCCCAGGCGAGCTGCGCGTGCGCCCCGAACCCTCCACCCTCGTCTCGTTCTTCGACCCCTCGCTCACCTCCCTCGTCACGGCGCGCCGCAACATGACACGGAACGAGTACGCGGCGGGGAACATATCGCGGGAAGACCTCGCCCGCCTGCGCCAAGACGTCGCTGAGATGGCTGCGCGCCCGTCAGGAGCAGGAAGCGGCGTGGACTGGGTAGGCCTTGCGCGCGTCATCGAAGAGCGTTTCAGGGACAGGCTGCCGTACCTGCAGCATTTGCTGCGCCAGCCCGTGGTGAACTCGTCCGCACAAGCGGCGGCCGTGCGCAAGCAGCTCATGGTCTCGCTCATTCCGTACATGCATCGCGAGGCCATTGGCGAGTCAGAGTGGTTCGCGAACATAGCACGTGACTGCGCGACCCGCTTCACGGCGGGTTTGCCTGTGTCGCGCTTCACGAAACAGGAGCGCCTCTTGCATTGCGCCATCGACGAGGTGCTCCACGAGATATGTAGAGTGTATACTGGGGCGTGGGTGGACGCGTTTGACGTGGAGGCCAAGAGCATGGAGGCTGCGACGAGTCTGTTGGCGAAGTGGGCGGATGAGTTCAACGCGTTGATTGAGTGGCTGGACTGGCCTGTGTGGATACAGTGTCATCCAGCTTGTGAAGTGAGCGTACGTCATGACTCTCAACGTCCGATTCCGCTTCTGCTCACGCGTGGTCACACAGGAATATTGCTATGTACCTCAAGGTCGACCGTGGGGTCTCCCCGATGACCATGAACCTCGGTGTTTGTCAATAGAGGACGAAATATTTTGAATCCTCTCAGATGTGTCCGATGATTAGGCTTCTCTCGTAGCCCTTGCTTTCTGCTCACGTCACATTGTTTCCAGACGGATGGTTGCATGCGTACCAGCCACGGGATTAAGACAGGCGAATGGATGCATTCATGTCGGTGCATCGAGGGGCCGGATTCATGTGGCTTGCATTGTAAGGGTTAACCATCATATGTTTGTCGCCGACTGCTCCGTATATTACTGACGAGTGGTTCAATAGAACATAAATGCGCTGAACCTTTGCGTGCGTTCCCGTATTACAATACTTGGATACTACAACAGCATTAGTGGGGGTGCTTTTGCGACATACCGGCAAAGCTGATCATATGGCTTGCCGAACGCTTCTGTTGACACTCATATAGTTTTTCTGAACCTCGTGATTTTTACCACAATGTTGCAGGCATGAAGAGTGTACTATCGACGAATGACCTTCGGGTGTTTTCCAGATTTTCAGATCCTGATATTTACGACATCTCACTCCGAAATACGCATGCAGTGCACTACAAGCAGACGCTCGCCGACTTTTATGGTCTGCAATGGAGACCAGCTCACTTTGGGGCATTCTTGCCTTTGTGGGAGATGTCGATAATCAAGACCTAGACCCGGACATTGATGAACGCATTGTGCCGGCAGTCGCAAACCTCGAAGACGAAAGTGGGCCGACGCAGGGGATCATTGAGGGTCCAAAACACTCCGCACTTTCTCAATGCAAGTGCTTTTTGCCATTGTGTAGCAGCTAAAGCGTAGAATGGAGTGGAGACGTGAGCGTCCTGTGATAGGATGGGTGTGGGCCCAATGTCTGCGTTACAGTGTGGGTTTCAGGCAGCTCTGATTCGTCGGCGTACCACGGCGCAGGGCGTCGTGGTGACAGTTCGATTTATCAGGGCGTGCATTTATCTATGTATATTTGTACTCGCCCAGTAACATAGAAGACGAGAGTTGAAGACCTACGTCGGTATATTGATGATGGTATCATATTACATTTTCTTGCTGTCTGAGGCAGCTGTCTCTACGCCGCAAAGGAATTAGTCATACCGGGACTAGAAGGGATACAATATGCTTTCAATGTTTCATTGCTATGCAGACAATCTGGGTTGTGTTGACGAATACAACAGGTTTTAGGAAACAGGGACAGAGACAACACATGCGGCGGTATAGGGGATATAGGGATATCATAACGTCCATACTCATAGGTTCACCTCACTTCGCGGCCTGGCTCAGCTTATGCACATCTTCCAAGAAGTCGAGCAAAGTACTCGCGCTCCACGCCTGCGTGTTACACGAGTCAGGACAGTATTGACCATCCTTGTTTGTCAACTCAGGAAGGCCCGCCCATGGGTCGTTCTGTATGTGGCGACGGGACGTAAGGATGTAGCGGTGAAGCCGATGAAGAGTTTCGGTGACATCCTGCCGCAGTAGAGATCAGACCGGGTGCGTCCGAAAGACAACATGATCGCTCACCGTCTTGCCCGCGCCAAATTGAGTATCGAAATAGAGGTACGCACGGAGGAAGTAACCTAGGGGCCAACCCCACTCAGGACCCTAAATTGACGTGTGAGTGATCAGACGAGGGATCCGTTAACGACGAAACGTACTTGGTGATAGTTGCGGCCTTTTGCAGTAGCTGGGTCGTCGCTATCATTCGCGTTATCGTAGTATGGTCTGTACTGTAAGTCATTCGGGTCCAAGGTCTTCATGCCGAGCGGTGCCCGAAGGGCTTGATCAGCCAGCCTGAGAGCATATAGTGCATGCTCAGGGTCGAAGAGCTCCGGGGCGACCGTGATTGCGATGGGAAAGTTCGACCGGAACTGGTAATCTGACCACTCTCTTCCAGGCCCTGAACCGTAAACGTCCTTGTAGATTCCCCTGCGGTTAATAATACTCGGGTTGACATTGTACTTCGCGTCGTCGGCGGGATCTGCGCGATTACCATTAAGAAGAGACCACGGTGAATATGTGCCCTACACATACCCAGAGGAACGTAATAGCAGGCCTCGAAGGAGGTCTGCAACAAGTTGCCCCACTCCTTATAGGTGACTAGCCGCCGCTTGCCGCCAACTATACACATTGTGTTAGCATCGAACACTATGACAGGCCGCCTGGAACTCACTCTCAGCCTCAACTCCCTTGAAGGGGAATTTGCCCTGGGCCGACAACTGGGCGAGCCACCTCAAGGTGCTTTTCAAGAGGCCTGTAATCTCCACAGGTGCCCCGTCACGCGGCGTCCCAGGCTTGCCCTTGGTACCCGCCTTCGTAGACTCGCCCATCTTGTCCATCCACGTACCACAGTTGTGCTCGTTGCCGCCAAAGATGATACCCGTCTCCCAGTCTACACGGATGTCAATGTTGAAGCCCGGGTCGCTCATCTGCATGTCTAGATTAGGGCCCGCGTTGTACTCGCGGAAGGATATCCCATCTGCATGGCGCTGGAGAACCTCTTGGATGATCTCGGCAACCGTGCTAGAGTAGGCGTAAGCCCGAGGATCATCCCATGGTACCCAGGTGTCATCCTTTGGGAAGCGGCGCTTGACGGGCTCAGACAGTAAAGCGAGACCATCGGGAGCGCTATTGGCGTAATCCTGAATGTTTTGTAGCATCCACCATGGGGAATCGCGCGAGTTGTATCTGGAAGAAGAGAGTCAATGAAAACTCTGGCTATGAACGTATATACTAGTACATACCTCGGATTGCGGACAGAGTCCAACAAGTTGGGAATCAGTCCATGCTTCAGAGTCGACGCAAATGCTAATATATGCGCCCTTGCACCAGCGAAGTTGCCTGTTGTTAAAAAGAGTCCACGAAGGGAGATGAAGACGTCCCGTCCCCAGCACCGCGCCCATCCAGCTGCGAAGTGAGGAAGCCCCGCGGCCAGCGACGGGGTCGGCTTTCCAGGATCGAGCGAAGCAGACTGGACCTTCCCGTGCATCTGGATCGAACACAGCGCTAGGTCTTGCGTGAACGAGTGTCCTGTTGACACAAACTCAGAAGATTGCTCAATGGCCATCCTGCGGGCGACCTTGTATGCCTCCGAGATGACGATGGCAAAGTACTTCGGTCGCAAAAAAGGAGGGACACTCTGTTTGATGCGTTCTGCTCGCTCCTTGAACCATAGGGCAGGCTTCTCCAAGTTGGGAAAAGTTCCAACTTGCCTAAAAGGTGAAAACAATCAACACCGCGGGCGTAATCAACGGATGTGGTACTCGCTTACTTCGACAGCCGAGAATGGACATATTCCAGTGCCCATATTCCGTCACGCAGATGTCCACAGAGGGGGTGTCCGAGATCATTGTACTGCATGATATGGCGTAAGGGGTGCATCCAGCCCTCCAAGCCGCAGTACACCAAGCCACCCATACCCGGGACAGCGTATGTGCCAATATCGCCTCCAGTCGCATCCCGCTCTTCCCCGTCTGAGCGATGCAACATGACGTTCAGGTCCACGAGGTCCAGATCCGCGAACGCTTCTTCCGCCCCGGATGCACAGAACGCATCGAGAGCCTGGTCAAGGCCTTGGAGCTGAGTCTCGAAAACCATGAAGCTGCCGGGCGGGAAGGACTCGGGGACTACTACTTCAGCGTAAGGACCCTCGCCGTCCAGTCCCTGAGGAACAACCACAACGGGCATGTCGACGAGCTTCCCAGGAAGACCCTTCAACTTCTTCGGATCTTGGGTGACCTCGTATGAGGGGATGTCGATGTGGGCACCGTAAATGAACTTCGCCCTAGTACCGCGAAGCTTGATCGGGTTGACTGCATAACATCGATCACCATGTCGACACCATACATAGAGGAACGGACTCACTGTAGCCACGGTCCTTCGACCCCTTAGAGAATGCGGTATGCGCGACAAGGAGATACCCTTTCTGGGTCGAAGGCTGAACGCGATGTATAACGATATACTGAACCGCCGCGTTACGATCAGCCGCATATAGCCGCCTTATAATCGAGACACTCACGTCGTTCTCCTGATGCACATGCCCTTCTTCGAATCTTCCCAATGCCATCTCCGTGTGCAACGAGTTCAGGAGCCTCTTCGCCTTCGCAATGCCGCTCGTCTGCCCCAGCCCGGTGACCTCATACTTCCTGTTCTCGCTAACCAGGTTGAGCAGCTTAGGGTACAAGTCGTCGAAACCCTTCACCGACCCGATAGCGGAGTACGAGAACGTGATGAGCGCGCCTGTCGAGAGTGCATCCTCCGCAGATCGCTTGTGCAAGTAGGTCTCGTTGTCGTGCGTCAGGTCGTAGAAGAGTGCATGCGGTGCTGAGCCGTTGTGCGGGATGACGACACACGGGCGAGTAGGGCCCTTACCCGTCGGCGGCGGCAGATCCTCCTTGCTTGTCACACAAGCGCTATCCATCGAACCTATTGCGTAGCGGTAGCCTTTGAGTATGCGTAGCTACGAATGTGCACGACATTTTGCTCACCGATCGGCTTCCCGAGACCATGCCTGTATAAAAGCCTCGAGAACTCCTTCGGGTCCCAAGCGTTGCCCGCCTCCCTAACCAGGCTGTTCAAGCCCAGTCGGCTCACGAACAATTTGTCCATTTCCTCGCTGCCCGTGAACAGCTCTGCACACACGTACAGATCCGGGTTGACCACGCGCGCCGCGTCGAGCATGTACTCGCCCACATGTAGCGGCGTCGAGTGGCAGTTGTCGATACGAAATCCCGAGAATGTCCTCGCGAGCGAAGTGACGTACTTCTTCATATACTCCCAGAGCCAGGGGTTCGCCTTGGGTGCGTCGCCGTACCGCAGTTTGACACAATCACCCCAGACGATGACTTCACGGCGCAAGTAGGCCTTGGAGGGCGGGAGGGCGAAGTTGGAGAGCGGGTCGGCGTTCCAGATCCAGCCGTTGTTTGCGACAGAGTACTTGGTGGGGTCCAGAGGAGTGTTCGTCTTGCGTAGGTAAAGACGGGTAAAATATGTTTCCGCAAGGGGCATCCTGCAGACGTTGTCAGATAGCTTCGATGACGGTAACAGAATATTCACCGTTCAGTTATGGGACCCAGCTTGGGTCCATTGTCATCAAGGCGCGTGTATCGCAGCCTGTTCTTGATGTTGTCCAGCGCAACACGTGTATCCTCCTTCCATTCCTCGTAGAGGGGCACATTCAAGACATCGACCACCCTGATCCACGCATCCGTAAGCGCATTACCATCATTGCCGACATCCACGAACGCTGCCTTCACGAGTCCAGCCGCGACGGGTCCATCGACGTACGTTCCAAACTTCCTTTCCAACGTCCTCAATCCGTGCACCTTTCCAGAAGCCCGGACGATCTCCGCGAGCTCTGCCACGGACTTATGCGCGACGTCCGGACCGTCCCACGCCGCCACGTTCGCGCCAGTGAGCGCAGTCAGAACGGACTCTCGCTCCTTCTTTACGTCGAGGACGTAGTACTGCCACATATTCAAGTCCTGGATGTAGTCTTGGAAACCACCCATAAGGCGATCGATGTCAGCCTCGGATCCAACAGACGTAGGGAGACCCTTGGAGGCCAGCTCCTTGGAGAAGCGTATCACAGCATCGTCGAGCTCGAGCGCGGGAGTCAGGTGCGGCGTGTTCGATGGACTATAGCCTACATATCGGTCAGCGGGTCCATCCCCGGCCGAGTGCTAGACGACTTACCGGCTTCGGGGTGCTCAAGCAGCCACGGACTATCATTCGCTGTGTGATTCAGGACAACGTCGGTGAGACTCAGTAGTCCGAATTCATCCCTCGCGATCTTGAGCAGCTTTTCAACCTTCGCTACCCCACCATCCGAGCCGAGATCCTTCTTTCCACCGGCAAACATCGACGGCTCGTAGGCCAGCTGGTCGCGGATCGAATAAGGGCTGTTGCTCTCGCCGCGCTCTTGAAGGGGCGTCCAGTGGATCATGTTGTATCCGCGTGCACTGCTCTCCGCGAGATACTCGCGCCAGGCGTCCGTAGTGCCCATCCACTTCGAAACGAGAGTGAGGATTGAGAGTCCGTCGAGGGGCAAGTTCACGTATTCTGATGCCACGGATGCGCCCTTCTCGGAGATGCCGCCCTCCTTCGAGAGTATAGGCGCACGCGCCTTCGTTCGGAGGATGGGGTCGATGTTGAAATAGCCCTCGCGGCCCTTGACGCGAGTGCCAGGCTCTTCACCATCGTACTCTACCCAATAGGCAAACGCACCGGCATGCGAGATGGGCAAGTTGACGTGGATAGGCTTAGAGAAGTTCGTAGGCAGCCTGCGACTGAGGTGAGCAAACGCAAGACCGCAGTAGAGAGCTATACGTACTTCCGCTCGGAAAACTGATCGCGTGCGAAGACACCTCCATCAAGCGGGAAGTTGGTCTTAAATACTCCATTTTTGGATGCCGGAGTACCCGCTTCTAGTGACACTCGGAGGACATAGGGCGTAACCGCCGGCGGGAGGCGCATATACTGGGTAGTTTGTTAGCGTTCACTTCCGGATAGCAATACAACCAGCCCGTATATGTCATGAGGGTGGCAAAAGCTTTTCTCGGCATCTAGCCAAGGAAAAAGCGCATACATTCGGTTGCGCATCTCGGAGCATATGCTTCTCGTCAAGGAACATTCGTCTACCACGACATAGTCAAGCTCGCTGTGTAGTTCAGACCAGAGAGTATCATAACCGCATCGGCGCTCCATATATGCGCGCATATAATGACCATGTTCAAGCACCAAGCGAGGAAACGGTACTCAACAGCTCGATCTTTGCTTGGCCCACCGTCCGGCTCCAACTGCAGTTCGTACACATTGATGGGCTTCTCACCCTGCTTGAACGCGGCCTCGAAGAAATCGATACCCTCGTCAGCCGGGGTCTTAGGTGTCTTTGGCGTTTTTGGCGTGGTAGGGGATGATCCTGCACTACCAGTGCTGCCAGGACGCGACGAGGACCCGCCGGACTTCGGGATCTTGAGAGAGCCCTTCAACTTCTTCGCGGCGCTGGGCATGGCAGGCAGTGACGGTGAACGGGAGAAGGTGGGGCGAAGGTAGACGGGGACGCGTCTTCAACTTGGGCTTTTATTCGATCCAGAGCGGCGCGCACGCGAGAAGGGACAAACACCGATGCCCTGCCCCATCGCGTCCCCATCACCGGGCACATCGACGCGCTGGTCCTGACGTCACGCACGCGTTCTGGTCACAGCACGCGTGGGAACGCTCACCCCGCACTGTGCCCAGGCCTCGATCCATTGACAGGGCCTCCGAGCGTGACGTGACGCCCACGTTGGTCGCCACTGTCACGGCCGCCGCGTGCAGCCACAACCGAAGACAGAGACGAGGATCGCGGCCCCGCAGGCATCGGCGCAGATCGCAATCTCGCACCAATCCCTTTGCAGCAACACCGCCGCCGTGGCCGCACCGAGTCTGTGTCGCAGTCGCCATGGCCCTCAAGCTCAAGCCCACTCACTCCCCTGAGCCGCCCCCCTTCTCCTGGGCGACCCTCCCCGCGACGCCGACCACGCCTTCCGACCCCGACGCGCCGTCTTCGCCGCCAATTCCCTGGCTGTCAGCGCCTGACATGAAGATGTTTGGCGTAGAGCCACTCAAGTCAGAGATCGGCCTAGTCAAGTGCAAGGACTGCGGCAAGCCTGTCTTGCGGAGCGCGGTCGAAGATCATGCCGGTGCGTCGTTCGATCCCTCTCTCCACTCCTGCGCATGCTGATCGCGCCGCTCTTGCAGCCAATTGCGCCAAACTCCGCGCGGCAGCCAGGAAGAGTGGCAAGAGCAAGGAGGTAGAGGCTTCAAAGGGAAAGAAGCGCAAGGCAGAGGACGAGGAACCCACTCCCGACGATCCCTCCGCTCCCAAGAAGAAGAAACCCGCGACGAAAGTCACCAAGGGTCGCTTTAAGGGCCCCGTCGACTACGACAAGCAGTGCGGTGTCATCAACGACAAGGGCCTCCCCTGCTCGCGCTCCCTCACCTGCAAGTCGCACTCCATGGGCGCCAAGCGCGGTGTCCAAGGCCGCTCGAAGCCCTACGACGAGCTACTCCTCGAGTGGAATCGGCTCAACAACCCTAACTTCGTCGAGCCGGTCAAGAAGGAGAGCAAGGAGCAGCGTAAGGAGCGCAAGGAAAAAGAGAAGGCGGAGAAGAAGCGCCAGGCGCTAGCGGATGCTGCTGCCGCTGGTGTGGACCTCACGAAGAAAGGTGCGATTGCCGCAGTTACTGGCGCTGCGACGAAGAAGGGCAAGAAGAACACGACAGCTGCGACGACAGCTGCCGCGGTTGCCGCTGCCACCGTTGCCGGGCAGGACGACGGCTACGAGAACCTAGACGAGTTGGACTCTGAAGCGGAGGTTGACTCGCTCATCCACGCCGTTCGAGCCGCACAGAACAGCGGGCTAATCGGCATCCCCCTCGCTGTACCCTGCGACGCCAGCTCATGGTTTGTCGCCCGGAGAGAACGACTTCGCAGCTGCCACCAGTTCGTGGCTAGCGCGTTGATGCCACCCACGCGCAACTCAGTTGGCCCAGGCGGCGCGCGACTAACGTGAGCTCAAGCACTTCAGGCAGTTCCCAGCGAGCCGATGCTGCCTCTGTCCTGCTCCGCATACCCCTTTCCTTTGATGATACCACACTCATGCTTCCTATTCTGTTCTTGCGATGACGGCTCCGTCCAGTGTCCCTGCGTACGCATGCCCGTCCGCTGTACAATATCATTTAAGCTCCCTTAATTCAACATTTCCAAGTCTTGTGTAGGGCTTCTACACAACGACTTATACGTACGCCATGTCCACAGTCTTCCCAGTTTAGGCATATGACCTGGAGTTCTCCACGGTAATGTTGCATAGTAGTTGACGCTGACCTCATCCCCGCTCCATAACCCCACTACGCCTCATCTCCACCCAGGTGTCACATGTATGTCACCTCGAACCTCCTGTCCGGCCTTTCCTGAATGTCAACGTCGCTCAGGCTCGCACGAACAATCCTAGAGACTCTTGCGTATACGCTCCAGCTACGACCCGCACAATTCGCGCAGGCCTTCACACCACTAGATTAGTCATGCCGACGTACAACGGAGGCTGCTACTGCAGTAACATCCGCTACGAACTCAACCTCGATTCCCCGGAGCAGGCACGCATGAGCATCTGTCACTGCACAAACTGCAAGGTGCGTCCGCATTCGGTCCACGCCTCCACACCAATATCCACACTTCTTGTTTTCGGGTCCGTACTTAACTATATGCAGAAATTCACCGCCTCCGCATTCGGAATCACCGCAAAGATCCCTAAATCTGCCTTCCATCTAACGAAGGGCCAGACGGTACACCACGTCGGCGATAACGGCTCCGGGACGCAGCTCACCCGCGAGTTCTGCGGTGCGTGCGGTTCGGGCATACTCGAGTATGGTGCCCACGCAGGCGACAGCATCTACCTGTTCTATGGTAGCCTTGACGAGCCCGACGCGCTCCCACCGAAGGGAGAATTCTTCTGCAAAGAGCGTGCTGGGTGGCTGCCTGAGATACCTGGTGAGTGGACGTGTACGCGTGGGTCGCTTCGACGGAGTAGTTGATGAGTGTTCAGGGTTGTTCCATAAGCGAGAAATCAAAGAATGAGCTTGCGAGGGATATCCATGCCCCCTGTCGTTTGTACCATGACGTTTGACGGACTCAATATCATGTAGCACAGTTCTCGGTGTGAAGACCGCGTCCCGGAGACGAATTGAAGCCACAGGCCTCATTTTCACTGGTGACGGTGCTGGTATGTGCTAACTAGCGGCTCACCGCAGGCACACATGCTATTCGGTCCTCTTAGAGGCTCGACTGCATGAAATTCTGCTCGTCTGCAAGCTGTTCGTACTGTTGCCGTTCCCTCGAGCACAGGGCTTCCATGTTTTGGAAATCAGCAACAAGGGCTTCGGTCCGAGCCTAGTGGTATATAGGCTGAGACCTCGTAGCAATGCCTTGCTTGAGTACGATCATGGTGGTGCTAACCGTACTCCTACGGAACTATCTCCCTTCTCGTCATTGCATGGGCTAATACGCAACGCGCACCCTCCCAATCATCCGCGGAAGAAGCATAAATACTAAGAGTACTCATACGAATCAATTGTCCTTCGAGTTGTGCGTACAATTAGGTGGTATATAAACGGCGTGTACGTCTAGTGGAGCGATACGCCAGCCTTATTTTCACGTCGAAGACTCCGAGATCGGTGACAAATGAAGAGGTGCGTAAGAACTTGTGTATAGTAATGGCAGAATCCCACATTGTGATCTCAGGGGCACCCGGGAGATGAAGCCGATGATGAGGTGTCTGTCGCAGTTACCGCCGTCTCAACATCTATGCATCGCTGTTCATATTCATCGCCCAGTCGGAGATCGTCCTCCCCATGCGTGTCGTTTGTTGTAGAATGATCTGCGACGTGCAGAAGCGAACCCGCGAGATTTCCTATCACACGTGAGGATATGAAGTCGGACATTCGCGATGTGTTGAGGTCGGATACGTTCCGTCGAGCGGCACTTGCTTCGTGCAGGTTCAGATAGAAGTGTGTCAGCAAGCTTGTTTGGAGTCTGTATGGTATGGAGGTCAGTCTCGGTACGTTCCATTCTCAATGACACGTAACGCACGCGAGGGCCACGGGAGACAGAAATGAATCAGCGGTTTTCTGTAAGTAACTATGAGTACGATATCTTGAGATGAAGCATGGTAACACCGACTGGGATTGAGGCCAGCGTGGTAACTGCAATCTGAAGAACAAGAATTGCACTGGGCAGAAGCCTCAAGCAGTCAATTTAATGCCTTCACTGTGGAGTTTTCACGGACTGACATGAAATATACGGAACCTGTTGCCGTCGAAAGTCAGGCTGTAACGCGCACCACAACCAGCCTTTTACTCACCATCTCTAATGAAAGTTACCGTGAGTGAGGTATGCGCACTGCTACTCGCCCGGGCCGGCGTGTATGCATACCACCAGGCCGCCGCGACCAACAAAGCTTCGGGGATGATAGTAGACGCTTGCCCAAAGCCGAGCACTGAGGCACCACATATAAGGTAGCGCGATTGTCAGCCTGGCTTGAATGCAAGTTTAGGTGGAGACTCATACATAGACTATGCAAGTAGTCTCGGTCAGGCCAGGGGTTGGGCTATATGAACAGAATATACAGCGCACCGTCCGAACTCCAGG
Organism: Daedalea quercina L-15889; assembly: GCA_001632345.1. NCBI lineage: Eukaryota > Fungi > Basidiomycota > Agaricomycetes > Polyporales > Fomitopsidaceae > Fomitopsis > Fomitopsis quercina. Next base: position 121,828 of record KV429113.1, read on the forward strand.
TTCTTGAACTGGTATGAGTGAACTATACAGCCGGTAGCTGTAGCCTCTGTATATGCTGAACAGATCCCATACTGCCAGTGACGGCGACCCGTTAGCAATTTTTGAATATGCCTCCAATTTTATGAGAAGACGTACAATCTGAGTTGCCACCACGACTAATGAGGACACGAAAACGGCAGAAGCGAGGAGCACCGAGTGACCACTGATGGCATATGCACGCAAGGCGGTGAATGCTGCAGGGCATGATAGTTCAAATAAGGAGGGGCGTTATGATTACGCGGTACATCATCACACACCGCCGTTCGCGAAGCGGAATAACGCAGCGGCGGACTCCAATGCCACATACGTGACGTAGCTACTGTATAATAAGGTAATGAGTGCGGCTGGGATTGCCTAAAGCTTGATGATCGCACCTCTGCAGAGAGCATGGTCAGCACTCCGGGCCCAACAACAGATCGTAGGGCTGTACTTTACCTCGCAACCTTCAAGGAAAAGAAATATAAAGTCGAGATACAGACACACGGCTGTGGACACGTGTAAAAGCATGTACAAGCAAGTCGCAACCGACATGCCACTCTTGCGATGCCATATAAGATCCACCTCCCACCAAAAGGTGAGCCAACGGTCATATGTATAGATCGCTATTCACAAAGTTGAAGACCATCGAACTCAGTATCGCGGCCCGGGGATTGCTTACCACATGCTGCCATGAGGCAGCATTCAAATGCTACCCTGTCATAGGGTGTGAGTTGACCGAGATGTCAATATAACCAGTTATAACTCACTCAATCTCGGCGGTCTCGATCGCTTGCGCGAGTGCACTGTTAGCTGACATCGCTATAAGCTAGCGTGCCGCATGAATGGCACACACATATATATGCGGCCGAGCAAGCTCAAGTCCGACATTATAACTTTATCAACACAGACCCAGCAAGTAGGGGAGGTGCTCTACGAATAACGCCATGGAAGCCATGCGGTGCCCTTGTTGCGATACCTTCGTAGGTGGTTCGAAATGTTGAATACGGGGGTTGTGGATAGCGAGCTCCACAGGAGCTCTGAAGACCAATTACAACATCAGATGCTACTCCATTTGCATCATGACGATGCAATCACTTACTATGACTTACAGCACTGCCAGTCGACTAAAGTGATTCCTACATCGTGACCGCCTGACGTCGGGCAAGTTTCACTCGTTTACGAACAATCCATATAGTTGCGAAGCCTCATACACCGCCGATGCATACCATCCTATTCCCCCAAATATCTATCCGGCCACAGGACTCAGATCATTATGATTGAGGCTCCTCATGAGAAGACGTGTCTTCCATGCATACTACGCGTCGACTTACCTGGTTCGGAATCTTATGTCCCGCACACGTTCCCCTTCTATACCAATTGTATCTTCATCATTCTGCTCATCCACCCAGGAAGATTGATAGCGCTCACCACAGACTCGGTGAACCTCCATGCTAGTCAACACTGCATTTCCCCGTGAAAGGATGGAAGTCAAGGTATCATTAGTAGATGTAAAGAGAATATTGTTGGCCAATCGCAACTGCCAGGTGGCCAGTGTACTTATCGTCCGATCCCTCTTGCCAGCATACGATGGGTGAGTGACTTCTAAGCTCTCAGCCTCATCATTCCAGCCACCTTCTCCTCGGCGTGCATGGCAATCAAGCTGTGCAGTGGAGCAGGTACGTCTACTGATCCTCGTACGTACAATCTTGACCTGCTGATTTGAAACGTGAACAAGGTGAGCGCAGTCACACGCAAACCACATTGAAGGAAGCATACCTCTCGTATGGCTCATGTTTCATTTACTGAGTAAGGTTAATAGTACATGCACTTGAGCGGGTGCACAGGTGTGAGAAATGCAGAGAATGACACGCAGTGTCAGAGCGACGGCCCTACCAGACCATTCCGTATCGGATTCGCAAGCTGACCGCACGAAAGAAGTTAGTCGTTCGTTTCGCAGCTCAACATTATTCTCGCGCACCGTGATGTACCGCCAACTGTTTGGGTCCTCGAGGCTGGGTCGTGACTAGGGAGGCGCACAGAGAGCGGTTGGGCCGCGAACGTTCGAAGCGCGGCACTTCGAGTCGTTCAGGCAGGGTTGCAAGCCCCTCCGGGAGGATGAGCACATAGTATCATTATCAGCCCACACGTATTCAACAGTAGTACAGGCTCTAGAAATGTAGAATTTAAATTTTGAAAAGTCGTTCAGGCAATCGGTGGCGTCTCGATGATTATGTCATACATCCCCGTATTGCGAGGACGCGGCGAGTGCAGCGGCGACGCGTCGACTCCTCGAAGTTCGACTCGAAGCTCAGTCACTGACTCAGTGTGTCTTTCTTTCCGTTCTCGTCTCGTCTCTGCTTCTCCACATCCTCAGTTCCTCGGGTTGCCTCGGCTACCCTCGGATTGTTACACAGAAGTGCGCCCCGGGATCTCTCGGTCACGACCGCTGACCTACGTGCCAGCGTCTGCCTCCCTGCGCCGTGTGGGACTGGCCGCCCTCTCCTGTCTCTCCCTCCTGGTCGAAGGGCTTCCCTCTTGACCGGCTCTGCCGTCACAGACGATGTTCCCTTGCCCGACGCGCCTCTTGGATACAGGGATCATCCCTTGCTAGACGCGTCACGCAGCCCCGGAGCTCTCGACGGGCACCCCAGCGCTCTCTCAGGCTCACACCAACGCCCTTCATCTCCTGGACTTCGAAACCACTGTGAAGTTGATACTGACGTGATGTATTTCATATTCCTGCAGCGGCGAGTCATGCCCGCATGGTATGCTGCCAGCAGGTATGTGCAGTCCGTCTCCGTAATCCGTCATCGACCTGTATAGGTGGTACATTCAGTGAGAATTTGTACGTGATATTGCAAGGTCAGAACTTACTAGCCCTCCGCATAATCTCATACAACATCATTTGTTATCTTCAGGCATTGTGGCTCACAGTCGACATCAGATTCCCACGCTGCACCCCCCAGGGGCAGCAGTACTCCTAAGACGCGGGCATGAGGGACAGCCATACTTAATTTTAGCAGAGCACTCACATCTGCGTATGTGATGTATCCACTGTGCAATGAGCCTAAATGTAGCTCAATATTCGCCTTAGATTGGGTCATACCTCTGCCGAGAGCAGTCAGCACTTCGAGTGCAATCACATCTCAGAGGGCCACTGGTACATTACCTCGCAACCTTCAAGCAAAGCACCCGCGAAGTCAACGTATAGGTATATACCTGCAGACACTTGTAGCAGCATGTACAAGCAAGTCGCAATCGACATGCCATTCTCGTGCTGCCATATAAATACCACCTCACTCCATGAAGTGATCCAGCGGTCATAGGCATAAATCGCTGTACATGAAGGTCAAAACCGCTGGATGCGCTATCGAAATCTAACATACCACATGCTGCCACAACACAGCACAGTTCTGCAACCCTGTCCTACTGTTAGTAGTTGATCGAGAGGATATATTGCAACGCGACTGACCCTGTCTCGGCAGCCACTATGTCCTGCGCAAGTACTTGCTGAGGCATGACTGTGAATCAACGTCTCGTTATAACGACGAGCGACGCGCATATATACCTTCTTCAACATAAAATTAATGCCGTTAGTCGACATCAATTAACGTGGGCTCGGTGACTGGCAAGAAATAGATTATCAAATGCCACAAGACGGGGTCTTCATCGTGGTTGCGCTTTGTGGAAAGTGGGCCAATCACGAGTGCTGTGGATAGCAATTTCCACTGAGGCTCTGGCTGCAACATCACCGCTCCGCCTGTATCATCTGCACGTCAATAGACCACTCACATGCAGCATGATCATTGCCGGCAGACTGGTGAAGCTTCCATCTGGCCAACACCTGCCTCGCACCCGACGTGCGATGAGTCTCCGAGTCGTTCGTCTACGGACACCTTGTGGATCTCGGAATGTTCAATATAGCTGATTTTGCTGACTCGGCTTCTCGCTGACGTACCTGCGCTCGGGCCTATGAGAACGGCACCTCTGAGTCGTGCTGCAACGAGACTATGATGCTCAGTCGTTGTGCAGGGCAACCTGGGGGGCTCCGTGCCGCCAGCGAAACTTGGTCGCTCGGTCCGTGTCCGAGAGGTGCAACAGATGTAAGCCTCCTTACAGAAGACATTCCGCCTTCCACCCATTCTCCCAGCGCATTGGGCAGTAAAGGATCCGAGTGCGATATGCCGGCATGACACGCCGCCACTCCGAGGTCTGCAGCCACAGGCGCGTAGACGCCG